>PVKN010006867.1:14868-27794 GCA_004027915.1 Capromys pilorides
CATGTCTGCATCTTATACTCTGAATTACTACTACAAAGACAACAATATGCAATGTATTATTGTAACAGTCCTACTAACTCTTCTGAAACTATCTCATTGCTATTTATTTCTCATTGAAATTAATGAAAAAATAAAATTTGAAAAGCGAAAAAAAAAAAAAAAAAAAAAAAAGGGAAAATATAAAAGGAGCAGCAGGCTGCTGTTGAGGCTTCGGCTTGGCTGGCTGTGTTCTGCCTGTCTCTTTCTTCTGCCCAGCCGTCCTGACCTGGAGCCTCTGAGTTGTGGGCTGAGACCTTTACAGCTAGGGCTGAAGACACCTGTTCCTCCTCAACTGTGCACGTTGGATATTTCACCACGGTAATGAACAAGTGTCTACATTAGACTATTTAAATTATGTGCCAGGTACTTCGTTATGACAATAAAAATGTGACTAAGTCTGTTTTTAAAAAAATTATTAATTTTAATAAAGAAATAACTGAGATAGTTTCAAAAGGACAGCCACAGTAATTAATGGAATGCATATTGTTGTCTTCATAGTAGTTGTTCAGAGTATAAGATGTAGGCTTGATGACTTTTCTAAACACTGTTAGTACAAATATTTCTTCTCATTGAACTAAGAGAAAGTAGTTGTATGTATAGTCCAGTAGTCCATAATAGTGGGTTATCAGCAGAACTAGCAATGTTGAAAGCGGTTGACTTGAGCCTTTTACAGCTCAGCATGTTAATATGGCTTTACTATTTATACCTCATGGTTAAACTTTTCTGTTGGATGGTTAAGACCAAAATAAAGCAAGACTTATATAACAAAAATATAACTTTTGTATCTGACAAGGTCAGCCAAATCCCCTCAGGATTTACTCTTAAACCATGTACAGCATTTTATAGATCTTTTGTCATCTGGATGAGTCATGGCCATTTCTTGACCAGTTTGCTCTCTGTGGAAGTCTGAGAGAGTGTTTCTCTCTAGGTGACTCTCCTTAGGTGCATTATACATTGTTGCTCCCTTTCCTCTCTAGCCCCATAATCTCTGTAGAAAATGTGGGACACCACTGAGTTATAGGATGTTACATGTTCTCTTATGTCCTGAGTCCTCACTGACCTAGAGGGACTAGAGCTGAAATGTTGGCTATCTTTGTAGCCCTTCTTTTTTCTATAATTTTTTAGTCTGCCAATTTAAGTTATTAATCCTCCGTAAGAGATATTTAGTGATACTATTACCTTATAACATAGGCATTTGATCTTAACATCACTGTCTTTCTGAATATCAAACTCCTTAGACTTAACATGGAACCAGTATTGTTCATCAATCCTTGATATTTTAATAAGTCGCTTAGAATATGATAAAAAACTGTTCCTTTTTTACACAGAAATTTAGAAATCTAACCATACACAAAATTGTAGCAGGTCAATCCTATGGCATATTTTCCTTTGTGTCCTATTCTCTTTTATTACCCTCTCCCCTTTTTTAAACACTTAACTTGAGAGAGAGTATAGCAATAATTGATATTGTGGAAGACTGCCTAAGCTGCTCTCCTTGAAAGAAGAATAACTGTCTTTTTGACTGAGCTGGAATCTATTTCCTTTTATTGAAATGTACGGAGCTGGCTAGGACTTCTCGTTTTCCTTTGAACTGGACTTAAGCAGTGTGTATTGGACTAGCCTAGGTGCTGGTGGTAGTTTTTGAAGATGGCATGTTTGTTTTCCTGATAACACACACCTGCTGCTCTCCAATATGAGCTGGGTCGAGACAGGACAAATAGCCAGTGCTCCACGTTGTCAGCTGGGATCGAGCCTCAAGATAGAGGCTATGACTTCAAGGGGCTTAAAGATTACACATCAGAGCTGAAATACCAGACCCCCCAAAATATTAGATACTATCTCAATAGCATAATGCAAATTACTTCCTCTGCATATGGCGGAGGTGAATGCAGGCCACCTACCTAGCCCAGTCACAGTGCTCACCTTCCCACAATTACCTTTCTCAAGCTACTCCCCCTTCTCCACTGAATAAAAGCTGGGTGTAGCCCTGGGTCGCCCTCTGTTTGTTCCAGAAGCCATCTTCATGGTTGGACTTCGAGTCTCTTGGCTTCCCAATAATTATGTACATGTCTTAGTGTCTGTTTTCACTATGGATTGCATTGGGAGTGGTAGATTGGAATTAAGTTGGTGGGATTCCAATAACATATTTCTGAGATTATAAATTCAGACTTCTTGGGCTGAAACGAGAACCAGGAAGGGACTCTGACAGATATGACATTAGAAGCAGCACACATCTAAAAGACCAGAATGACAGGCATTCCAAGCATGGTTTTAGTCTTACACATTGATGTCCTCAGTGTAGTTGCTTACTTCACAGAGATTAGCATATATAGTTAATGACTAAGTCTATTTAAATTATTTATGCTTTGACTTTCTCAAAGAGAAACTGTACCGTATTTAACCTGTGTCTGGCTTATTTTGCTTAGCATTATGATCTCAGGGTGCATCCATTTTCCCACAGACACCTTAAATTTATCCTTCTTTGTGACAAAGCAGTAGTCCACTGTGTCCATATGTCACATTTTTTCATTGACATCTGATATGGGAGTATGGAATTCTGTGATATAGGTATCATGAATTACGCTGCTATAAATATTGGTGTTGTGTATTTCTGAACATCGTACTTTTTTTTTTTTTTTTACTTTTTGGGGAAGATACTCATGAAACAAAAAGCTGAGTCAATAGTTTTGATGAGTGTCCATGCTGAGTTCCACAGTGGTGGCACTACTTTACATTGCCATCAACACTGTAGAAATCTCCATTTTTGTCCCATGTTTGCCAGCAGTTGTTGTTTTTCAAAGCATTGAAAATGCCATTTATATTAGAGGAGATGGAATCTGTGTATTGTTTTGATTTGCCTTATGCTAGGGACCAGATTTGCTGGACATTTTTCTAGTACTTACTCCATTTTGTGCTTTGAAGAAGCTTGTATTTTTTCCAGCTGTCCATTTTGATGTTTGATGTGTTATTTTTTGGGCAGTCTCATATCATCCAATGTTGCTAGGTTATGCAATGAAGTTGAATAAAGTTAGGAACTCACAGTCTTATAAATAACAGTATAAGAAGAACAGGTTTGGGGTGGTGAAGGTCAACACTGTCATAAAGCTAGCACCTCCCCCTGAAGAATTATTCCCAGACATCCCTGCATAGCCACCCCATGTTCGCACATCGCTTCAGTGAACTGAGAACTTCTTGGCTGATCACACAGCTGAAGGAGTCCTGTGTCTGGCTTTGTCTTTGGTCTTCACATGCTCTTCTCCAAGTGAGGAGCTCAGTCATGGCCACAAGCGGCCTGTCCTCCTCTTCCCATCATCTCAGTGCCCAGCGGTCAGGTCTCCATTGCTGGCTGTGCACATGCTGGTCAGCGTCACTGCCGCTGTAACCACTTGCGCATCCACTGCTGCTGCATTCCTCCCCTGGCCTCTGCACTCTCCTGTGCTCAGTGCAGGAGCTCTGCGTCCAGCCCTGCTGTGGCAGGCATATATTTGGCACAGCGGTGCCACCTTGTTGGAGAGGCATGAGCTTCTGCCCTCTCTGTCGTTTATTTAACTTCATTGTCTCTTTGAAGCCCCACATTGTAGGTGTCTCTGGTGTCGGGCAGAATGTCCCAGTGTGGGATGTTTCTCCTGTTAGAAGAGGCTTCTTGCCTCCCCCTCCCATCCTCTGTTCCCACTCTCTTCTCTCCCTCTTGCCTTCTGGTCTGCTTTATTGGCCTCCTCCCTGTTCTTCAAATGCAGAGCAGGGGTTTTCAGTGGAGGGCCCTCGTGCAGGTAGCCTCCTCCATCCTGGTATCTGTGGGGCTCACTCCCAGTGTCATGCCCTTGCTCAAATGTGGTGCTCTAATGAGGGCTCACCCTGGCCAACATGAAATGGCGTCTGTTCACCGCCTGGGGCCTTTTTATCCCTTTTCCAATTCTTTGTCTTCTGTGTATCATTTGTCACCTTGCAGCACACTGTGAACTGCACTTCTTTACCGTGTGGACAGCCTGATTTCTCACTTGAATGTGAAGCCGTGCCTGCCCTGTGTGCTGACATTCCTGGCAGTGTACGTGGCTGGCTGTGTGGCGCCACTTGAGCCCATCTGCTCAGCAGGAGCAGGAGTGTCCTCAGTCTGATGGGAGGGTCTGCAGATGCACCTTTCCAGCTTATAGTGGCTGCTGGTTGGACTGCCATTCACTGCTACTTCTACAGTGTTACGGTGTAAAACTTACAGAAAGATGGGCAGAAAAGCTCTCCTACACAACAACCTTCAGTATGATGCACTGACTGAGCTCGTGGAACAGGACAAGCCTTGGTGGAATTGGGTGGTGCTGTGAAGGGGTCCTGGCAATGCTTAGCAAAGGACCAACAGTGCCACCAAGCCAGATGGGTTCTTCTCCTACGAGTAGATTCCAGGCACGGTGCTCACAGAGGCAAGATGGTGATGCTCAGTTCACCGTTGCAGAACCCAGGCAGCCTGCGGGGATGGAGTGTCTTGTAGGGGGCTTGGTGGGTAGCCACAGTGCATCCGTGACCCTGCCCTGCACACACCACCTCCCCATGCTGCTCATCAGGGCTTCACCCACCCCAGGCCACCACCAGTGCTTGTCTGAACATGACCTCATCTGTGCACCAACTCCAGGCTTGTCACAGGCCAGAGGCAGGAGTGAGGCTGCCTCTAAGGGCCTTTGCACGAAGGGAGCTATCAACAATGAAGGGACAACCCAATGAATGAGAGCAAAGCTTTGCTCAGCTGCTCTCCTGGTAGCGGATCAATCTCGAGAGCATCTGAACAAGTTAAGCCCATAAAACACTGAATCAAACAAAAATGTGAACAAGTGAGCCAATTATCTTTCAACAGAAATTGTTCATATGATCAAAAATACATGTAAAACATTCGGCATCTCTAGCTGTGAGAAAAAGGCAAAATAAAACTACACTGAGATTGTGTTCACCACTGTCAGAATGGGCTGCTGTCAAGACTACAAACAGCCATGGATGCTGATATGAGGAGGGAACTGTTCCTCAGCCATACAAAAGAAAGGCATTTTCCCTTCTGCAGGAAATTCTCTGGAGCTAGAACCCATCACATTAAGTGCAATGAGCCAGACACAGGAAGGTACATATTTTGTATTTCCTCTTATACTAAAACCCACATCCGTGGGTGAGTGGTACAGTGTCTGCCTGGCAAGCTGGAGGCCCTGAGATGGATTACTGACACTGAGAGAGAAAAAAGAGAAAAAAAATACCGATAACCACATCTGTCTGCCATGTCATCTATCTATCTATCTATCTATCTATCTATCTATCTGTCTGTCTGTCTGTCTGTCTGTCTGTCTGTCTGTCTGTCTGTCTGTCTATCTATCTATCTATCTATCCATCATCCATCCAATTATATACTTAAAGGAGAGAGAACAGGGCACACAGGACCCCTCAAGAGGGACTTCTGGAGATGAGCAAGAGGTCAAAGAGGCTGTGGGAAGAAAGGTGGGGTGGGGTGGGGTTGATCAGGAAGTGTAAGTTGAGAGTATCTGTTGTTCGCTCTCCTTACTCTGCCTGCCACGTGGGTGGTTTTTGTCTCTCTCTCTCTCTCTCTTTTTTTTTTTTTTTTTGTATTTAGTACAGGGTTTATAGGATCTCACTGTAAACAGATCTAGGC
Organism: Capromys pilorides; assembly: GCA_004027915.1. Classification (NCBI taxonomy): domain Eukaryota; kingdom Metazoa; phylum Chordata; class Mammalia; order Rodentia; family Capromyidae; genus Capromys; species Capromys pilorides. The sequence goes on from PVKN010006867.1 coordinate 20,546, forward strand.
TCATAGTGATCCTCCTGTTTTCAGTCTCCCCAGCACTGGGATTACAGGCATGCACCGCTGTGCTGTCTCAATAGCTGTCTCAGTGTGCCCTAGGGGCAGGGCTGGTATAACACGTGGGGATCCAATCTGGTCCCTGAGTCTGCCCGAGGAGGTGCTTTAGTCTGCTGAGCTATTTGGCTGGCCTGTGGACAGGCTTTGGCATGCAGAATTCCCAGTTCCTATAGATGGACGAGATTAACACTGCTGTGGAGATGGGCTTGGCTGTTTTCATTACGATGTTAAGCTTTCCCACAATATCATGCCTTCCCTGCTGTTCCAGTAAAAGCACCCTACCCTCTCCTTTGTACTGGCTATTGAAACAGTATCTGGAGTTAGGGGGCCTTTGCTTCTAGAGAGGTCTGGTGGCGCCTGATCTCTGCTATGCACCCCTCTGCTTTGTTTCTTGCTCTTTCCTTTCCTGCCATTTGCTGTAACCCAGAGAGGTGATGGGAGCCCACTGCTGGGGTCTCCCATAACTGGCACTGTGGGAGGGGTCCCTAATACCTGGTGCTCAGTGTGGCCTGAATGCAGTGCCTTCTCATCTGCCGGGTGGATTTTCTAGCAGCAGTCTAGGGACTATCTTCAGATCTCTAGTGAGGGCTTCCTGGTACTCTGGGGTGAGGAGCCAGCAGACAGCTGCTTTCTGCTTGGGCACTGTTTTGCTTGGATGAAGACAAAGATAATGTATTTGTTTCATTTTAAAAAAAGAAATTCCTTTCCTTAAAATCTCTCTCTTTTCTAATCTCCTTCTTTAAAACTTTAAAAAAATAGTCTTTTTTAAAAGAATGAATATAAATTTAATGTGCCAGCTAACAGTGTCACCAAAATACTCCAGCAGTTAATTAAGTACAGTCCTTGGTTCCAGTGGGTGGGAACTTTGGACATTTAAATTGGGACAAGAAAAAATAAATTTAAAGAGACATGGCAGAGGCAAAATTTTTTCTCTGGAGAACTCAGCTGGGAGCTTGGTAAAATCTACATTAGATCCATCAAGTACTAGTATCCCCCAAATTTTTGTTTCAGAATGATAATAATGAGAAAACATATAAGGCCACGGACTGTGCCCCTGGCTCCTAGGGAGACCCTGAGCTGAGCGAGGCTCTGATACTCCGTGGCCTGCACCCAGGTGTTTAGAGGTGAAGCCTACTAGGCCTTGCGTGTCTAAGTAACAACAAGGCATTCCTGTTTCTTAGTGGTGGTTAAAAGTAATCTTAATAACCATTATTATCACTATTTTCAAACAAACATTTACTTGGGAGAGAGTATAGCAATCGTTGACATGACATTAGAAGCAGCATACATGTAAAAGACCAGAATGACAGGCATTCCAAGCATGGCTGTAGTATGGCACAGTGCGATCCTCCTCAGTGATGTTGCTTACTTCACAGATATCAGCATATATAGTCAGTCAGCGTGAGAACTGTACCAGTCAACTGCTAGTTTCAAAAACCTGATGGAGATGCTTAGGACCACTATCTTAACCATCCTGTGTATATATAAGTGCGTGGTTTTGCCCCTGCCATGTTTCCTAACTTTACTTCTTTTTCTCTCTTCACTGCTTAATCCTTAAGTTCTCACTTTCCATTTAGCTGTGTTATACCTTTCCATTTTAATTTCTTCTTTTTTAGCTCTACACTAGGGAGACTATACGATATTTACACATGTAGGTCTGGTTTATTTTACTTATAAGTATATCTTCAAGTTGCCACATTAGTATGCTGAGCTGTAAAAGGCTCAAGTCAACAGCTTCCACCATTGCCAGCTTTGCTGATAACCCACTACTGTCATGGATATTGGACTATATATGCAACTACTTTCTTTTAGTTAATGAGAAGAACGATTTGTACTAGTAGTGTTTAGATATCAAGTCTGCATCCTGTACTCTGAGCAAATACTATGAAAACAATAATATGCAATGTATTAATTATTGTTAACTGTCCTACTAATCTGTTGTGAAACTGTCTCATTGCTGTTTCTTTTCATGAAAATTAATTAAAAAATCTTAATAATAAAAATCAGCTTTTCCTTGGACATTGGGTGTTTGATTTTAAACTGCTTAGAAAATTAAAACAGTGTGGTAAATACAGTAGTCCTTCACTATTTCACTGTTTGGCTTTTGTGGACTCACTATTTCACAGGCTTTCAAACAATATTTAACCTATTTATCTTGGAGTTTTTGCTATATAGTGGGATCTTGTAGTGCTGTATAGTATACCATGTTGTTAAAATTACATAGGTTTGTACATTACATAGGTTTAGAAAATGATTAGAAGTATTTTTAAATGTGGGAAAGGTTTATAAGAGTGAGAGAAGGGCATATAAAGCCTTATAATACATGTAAATGCTAACGATGGCGCTGCTTCACTGATTTGTGCTTATCGCTGGGGCGTCTGGAGTGGAGCCTCCCCAGTGAGGGATAGTGAAGCCCAGGACCGTTCACTATAGATTCAGCTGTGGCGCTAGTCAGTGTCTCTGTCTCAGTATATGATTACAGAAACCCAGTCCTACACCAGAAGAAGGGGCGGCTGTGGGCGGACCCCCTGGGGTGTCCTGGACCTCATGTTGTCCTATGTGCAGGACACCAACTGCACTCCCCCCCGCTGCGCTGGGAGCCTTGGGCACCACCCCTTCTCACACGTGCATGTGTGGCCCACTGCTCTTGCATCATTAGATGTCAACAGCACCTGGTGGCTGCTTGACAGTGCGTGCGGAGGTGGAGGCAGGGCACAGGACCCTTGCCGTGAGCAGTGTGGCAACCATGGAGCCCTGCGCTGGCCAGAGCAGCTTCTCCCTTTCAGCTTCTCCTGGGAAGGTGGGATGGGTGGCGTGTCTTTGTAGTCCCAGCTATGAGAGAGGTGGAGGTGGGAGAAATGCTTGGCTTTGTAGTGCTTGTTAGAGCAAGAGACACTAAACAAAATAAAAGCCAATAGAAAGTCACTAAGCCAGTATGAATTAATGTATGGCCTCTAAGTAATAAAAACTTCCTGGGCTGCTGAATTTAAGAACAAGCTTCCAGAATGGTAAGGTTTTCCTTCCTGAGACCATGCTAAGTAAACCTGATCTTCACTTGTCTCTGGCTTACATGAAAAAGCTGGTCAAGGTTTAATCCTTAAGTTCCTAAAATATAAGTAAGTTTTAGTTCCCATTTATCTGCCTTTTAGTCCTTAGATGTAACTAGGGATTTCCTCCTTTGTCCTTCCACCTTGTTTTTTAAGCCAATTTTGCACATTTATATCTGATAACATAAGCAACTAACTTCAAGATAACATCATGCAACGCAGCAACTATTGTTGAATCTCATGACTTTGTTTAGTGAAATTTTGTATCATTTCTAATGCGTCCCTTTCTTTCTTTCTTTTGCTATTTTATATTCTTTAAAAATAAAAAGAATGATGCTGACTGGTTTTATAGCACAGGGCAGACAGACTGATTTTGTAATGAAGATAAGTTCATTGATAGTAAAAACATCCCTAGGAAACATCATGAGTTTAGTAACAATTTTAAACAGAAGCAGGTATTCAAGGCTAGGCATAGCCCCAGGCCCCAGGCACTGCCTCTCCTCGCAATTTCTCTCCAGAGCATCTTGTAGGTTGACCACTATTTGCAGAGAAAATCTCTTACTACATCCAACCTTGGACTGCTCACCTCCCTGGATAGTTAAAATTACCTTTAGCAGTCTGTCCCCTTGTAGGGAACAATTGCATGTGGCTATCAAAATGGAAGTTTTAGTCATCAGCTGTGACTATCTGACAACTATGGCTATCCATTCTTAAAGACTGTCTTTGCTTCACAGGTGTAAAATGTTTCATTCCTTCTGCTTTTTATTGTAAGAGATCTCTGTTCTTGACCTACAAAAGGTTCTGACTATTGATAGACTATTTGTAGTTAACAAACTTAAAAACTAAAAAAGAGTTATCACAATTAATATTGGTCAAATATATTTGAGTGTACTCTGATTTTATAAACAGATTGTCGTGTATTATTGTTTGTCTATCTGCCTAATCTGTAAACAGCTGTTTTATTTGAAGTCAAAAATTTTTTCTCTTCTTTTTGCGTTGTTAAATTTTCGAAACTTTTGTCTGTAATTTCAATCATCTTATAAGTAAATGTTGTTAAAATTAAAAATATGCTTCCACCTAAGTTTCTGGCTGGCCAATATGAAGTCAAAATTGGTTTTATGAATGTAATAGGTATTGTTATTCATGTTCATAAATCAAAGTAACATGTTAAGGTTATGATTTGATTCTCATATGTCATCAAAAATTTGCTAAAGTAATTAAATTGGGACCCTTTAGGATTGGGGGAGTATTGGTCAGGACTTTCTTAGGTGAGTAGAGGATGAGCTGCCTGGAAAAATAATATTCCAGCCTTTTATCATTAATAGGGGCTCCAGTAGCCTCGATAGCTTTATAGGAGACACCCCAATAAACATTGTTAACTATGTTATTGAGATATGTTTACTTTAGTCTCTGTCAAAAAGTTAAGTTTTCTATAAATAAAACAATTTTCTTATTGCAAAATGCTCTTGGTACAAAACTAAATTAAGAAACACAAGTTTATGCATGGTATAGCAATCCAGTAATGCTAATCTCCTGCTGTGTTAAATATATTCTTGCCTTCCAGATGTACAGGGCTTCTAAATTGTAAAACTGGGATTGGGATTGTTTCTAGTAATAAGGTTTCTCTTTTAGATTCAGGTGTCTGCCTTTCTCTTGTGCTTCTGCTACTTGTAAGCAGAGGTTTATGTCAAGCATAAGACCACTGTCAAAAAATAATTGGAAAAGCAGGGCTTCTATGATGTTTGTGTTATACTTTATCTCTCAGCTGCATTTAGAGATACTTCTTCAGAGGGAGAGTATTATGGATAGCTCAGTTATTTAAAATCACATACTCACCTTTCTTTAAAAGCACAGTTACAAAAACAAAAAGGGATATAGCTGCCTCATGTGTATAACTAGGTTTTGCTATCATTTCTATAATTTTTACCTTAAAAGGTATGATAAGAAGGTAAATACTGCCCAGCAGAACTTCACTGGCAAATGGATACAGCAGACAAGCACCCCTGGGGCTCAGGTCCCTATGGGGATGTCCAATCAGAGAAGTGGGATGGGCCAGTGCAGTTAATAATGTGGGGTTCAGGGCAGAGGTGAATTTCAACTAGAAGAAGTGGTGCTCCCTTCACATCAGTATTACTGAAACCATCTGTCTGGTAAGAGTCTTCTGTCATTTGCTGGATACTTGCTGGAATTTAAAGTGGAATGAGCTCAAGGTAAGGTCCTTAAGCAGACTACGTCTATGTATGAGGGAAACAATTTCCAAAGTAATTCTTGTAAAGAGCCCTGTGAGGCAAAGTCTGGATTCTGGCAGCAAATAGACCTACCCCAAGAATCTGGAAGGCTCTTCTAGAGTTTGTTGCTGCTGTCCCTGGGGTTGGAGTTGACACTTGCATGTTTCCTGGGTGCAGCTGGCTGCTAGGAAAGCCTCCTGGAGATGTCATCGAGGAATGTTGAGCACCCCATCCTGACTTTGTAAATCCCACAGGTTTCTGAGACTCAGGAGCCAGGGAAGTGCTTTGTGGGTAAGGACTGGGTGTTTCATGCCCTGGGTAGGTAGATGGCTTCTCTGACATTGTTATGGCCTAAGGAGTAAGAAACATAACAAAAAGGACACATTTACCTAAAAAAGAAACATGAAAGCATCTTGTGAAATGTCAGTTATCTGTACATAGATAATAAAGAGGAAGTGGAGTAGCTGGTGGTGGGCAGTGACAGCCGGCTGAAGGAGATCCACCTGTGAGCATGGACTCCTGCCTGTCCTGTGGTTTGAAGGGAGAGGAAAGCACATTTGTTCCATTCTTGTGTTGAGTCTTATAGACGGTGTGTGTGTGTGTGTGTGTGTGTGTGTGTGTGTGTGTGTGTGTATGCCCGTGCACCTGCATGTGTTCACTGAGTTGGTTTCAGAAGGAGGGAAGGGGCTGTGGGAGGCCAAATAGTGCTTCTCCTCAAAGAGCTGCAAGTCCAGGCCCAGGCACCTGTGCTCTGTTGGGCTCCCTGCCACAGGAAGTGCAGGCTGCAGGAGGAGTGACCTTGGAGTTGGCTTGTGGTTTGGCCCAGGGCCATCACAGAGCACTGAGATGTGGAGGAGGGAAGCAGAACTTGAGAGAAAGGGCAGCTCTGAGGCAAGGAGACTTTTTTTTTTTTAAATGTGTCTGTTCCAGGGTCTCGCTGTGCAGCTCAGACTTGTCGTGATTCTCCTGTTTTCAGCCTTCTCAGCACTGGGGCTGCAGGCGTGTGCCACCACGTCCAGTCTTGGTGGCCTGCTCAGTATGCCTGAGGTGGGGCCAGCATGGTATGTGGTTCTGAGGATCAAAACCAATCCCTGTGCTTGCCAAAGCAGGGGCTGAGTCAGCTGAGCTATCTTGACAGCCATGCAGGAAGGATTAAGAGAGGGGCCGGCTGACTCTGTGCACCAGGGAGAAGGGAGTCCTCCCGAAGCTGGCAGAGACAGAGAGCTGGTGATGCCCGGGAGCCTCAGAGAGCGGGGCATCTGCCCACTCTTCAGTGCCAGCCCCGTGACTCACAGAATTGCCAGGTACGTGCACGTCGTGTTGTTCTTCAGCCACGGAGTCTGTGGTGTCTGTGAGCGTCACAAGTAGAGAACCGTTGAGGTGCTCACAGTGCAATTCGGTGCCACAGAGGGCAGGCTATGGCTAAAACCGTTTATCACAAAGTTGGAGAAGCAGATAATCGCCCAGGGTCACTCTCATCGATTGTCTTTTAGAAATGAGCCCTACCATGCCTCATGCATTCCTGAGTGTTGTTGGAAGGAGACCAACACCAGAAGACATGAGCCAATCATGTTCCTTGGGAAAACCATGAGGCTCCACTTCCCCAAGTTTTCTTCTCTGTTCCTAGATCATTTTGGAACTGTTTTTTTGCCACTTTCTTGCACTTGGAGAATGTCAAGAAGTAGGAGTCAGAGTCTCTGCCCTGGGGTGAAGCAGGAATTCCATGAGTAGCCTCTGGCCCTGCACCCTGGCCTCTCAGCAGGGCCCCGTGTTCTGCCCGCATGCTGTGAGGATTCAGTGATTTTGCTGAGGAAAGGGCTTTCCCGGGGACCCTGTCTCAGCCCCTTCAGTGCAGCATAGAGACTGAAGCTGGCACCAGGGAAATGGTTGCATGGAGTTCCTCAGAGAAGGGGTGGCTGGTGG
>PVKN010006868.1:0-27620 GCA_004027915.1 Capromys pilorides
GCGGAGCGTCCGCCTAGCACCTTTCCTTTCCTTCTGTTTTTGTTGGCGCGGGGGACTGAACACAGGGCGTCCTGAGCTTGAGGCAAGCAAGTCGCACCCCAGAACCTATCCCAGCCTCCTTCACTGCCCGAGCTGGCCTCCAGCTCTAGACCCTCCTGCCTCAGCCTCGGTAGTAGCCAAGATTACATACAGGTGTGTACCGCGGTCCCTGGCTTGCTGGGTCAGTTTTCTGTGGAGACTTGCAGGTTAGAACATATGAAGAACTCTGGCCAGCCGGGCCTGGTGGCACACACCTGCGCTCTCGGCACTTGGGAGGCAGAGGCAGGAGGACTGCTGTGAGCTCAAGGTCAGCCTGAACTACACAATGAGAGCCTGTCTCAAAAAAAAAAAATAAAATAACAACAACAAAAAGAACCTCGGCAGCTCAAGAGCCGAAGCATAAGCCATCCAGTTAAAAACTGAACAGAACACCTAGAGGCATTCCTCCAAAAATATACACAGGGGCCCAACATGCACGTGAAAAATACCATCATTGCCCACCAAGAAAACTGCAGTTCAAAGTCTTAAATAAATAAAGTAAGGGTCTGAAGGTGTAGCCTAGCAGTTGAGCAAGCGCCTAGCACATGCCAGGCCCCGGGTTCCATCTCAAGCCCTAAAGAGGGGGGGAGAGAGTGCTACCCAAGGTGAAAAGATAAAGGACACAGCACTCCTGGAAAAGAGACATGTCCTCAGAAGTTGAAGTCACATTGCAGGCTGGTAACATAGCTCTGCAAGCTAAGCACCTGCCTAGGCACACGCAGGGGCCGGGGTTCGGTAGGGCATGCTGAACCGGCCACCAAGACTGGGCGTGGTGGTGCACGGGAGGCTGAACAGGAGGATCACTACGAGTCTGAGCTGCACCGTGAAACCCTGTACCAAACACATAAATATAAATAAAATCACACTGCCCGGGACAGGTGATATACAGACATATAAAAGACCAGGGCTGCCCAGAGCCGAAAGAAGCAGGGGTTCTGAGGGGCAGGAAGGGTTGGTTGCTGCCCATACAGAATTTTTCTCGGAGTAACAGAAACGTTTTCAAACCGATCACAGTGACGGCACGAATGCTAACTAACACCGGCGCGTCCGCCAGCCAACACCCCCAAGCAGCACAGCGCGGCACATGACTCACGCCCTAGGGCTGTGCTACGCAGTCTGTTGTTCCTAAAAGGAAAAAGCTACCCATAAATCAAAATGAAATTTTCAAAAATTCAAGTGGCCACAGGAAAGGCAGGAAAAATAAAAACCAAAGAGAGAACAAATCAAATAAAAAAATAAAACAGCAGACTTCATCTCTGCCCCACAGACAGTTCTGGGGAGCAAATGGACCAAGCGGGCCAGGGCACAGGGCCAGAGTTCCTACTGCCAGCGAAAAGGTAAAGAATCAGACTGGCTGTGGCACTGGAAAGAGGATGAAATAGGGGCTGTCAGGTGCAGGGAGGGAGCCAGGGAGCCCAGCCTGCAGGCCAGTGGCAGCTCTGTGGCAGATGGCCCCAGGGCAGCTGTTCACCGCAAGTGACACAAGTGACACACAGCTGGCCCCATGCCACATACGCAGTCGCTGGACCGGACCAAGACCCCAAATGGAAAACCAAAATACCCTCTTGGGAAAAGCAGCTGTGGATAGGACACTGGGGAGAAGGGTGGGGCAGCTACACCTCGACAGCCTGCCCCAAAGAACACGTCTGGCACCCCAGGGTAGGCAGGGACGCCACCATGAGACCTCACTGTCCCAGCCATCACGAGGGTCACAAGAACACTACAAAGAACCTCCTCTCTAAACAGCTTCTGGGAGACAGGGATACATGCCATAAAATGCGCCCCTCGCAGATTCATGGGGTACAGGCTGGCAGGCAGGAGGCCCTGAGCAGAGGGCTGGGGAGATAGCTTAGCAGTCTAAGCACCTGCCTGGTAAGTGCAAGGACCCAGCGCTGCATGCCGTGCCGGCCAGCACCGTGCCACCCACCAAAGCCAGCACTCTCACAGGCATCAAAGGCATGTGTATGCCGTGCACATGTGTGCACAGGACCCGTGAGTGCACGCATGTGCAGAAACCGTCATGTCAGGTGTGCCCCGCCTGCACGGCATGCTCAGAAACTTCCTCTTAACACCTCAGGTCCCTCTCAGGGAGAAGCGAGCTCGGTGGCCATCAGCTCTGTGCGCGAGCCAGCTGAGGACGTGTCTCGTCCTCAAGGAAAACGCACCAGAGAGCACTGGGGCCGACGAAGAGCGGACACCGATAAATGGAAAATTGTGGAGAGCTTGCAGCGAGCGGGCTCGGCGTCCCTGTTTATGAAACCTGCAAACAGCGAGCCTGAAAAGACGCCAGAGCACGCTACGGTGTGGGGAGGTTTGCTCTGTTCTGCTGAGTGTGTTCGTAATCATTTTCTTTTTTAGCTCTGGGATTGAACCCAGGGCACTGGCCCTGAGCCACATTCCAGAGCCGTTCTTATTTTTTACTTTGAGACGTTAAGTCTTGTAAGTTTCTAGCCTGGTTGTCCAAACTTGCAGTCCTCCTGCTTCAGCCTCCCTGAGAGCTGGGGTGACAGCTGGGCACCACCACGCCCAGCTCATAACTGAGTTAAAGGTGTTTTTTGTGGCTGTGTTCCGTGACTGTGTCATGGTACCAGTGGGAGGTGACAACTGGTCTACCCCACACCAGGCACCACCCTAGGCTCATCCGGCTACACACTTATGTTCTCAGTTCCCAAAGCAGGTCGGTTTCCCCAAGGAGGTATTTCTGAGAGGTATTTCTGTGTACTCTGTGCCAGAATGCACACACAGCAGCTGGCTCCATCTGCCAGTCTGAGCGCACAATGGGGTACAGCAGCCCTGGCTCCCACGCCTCAGCCCCGGGCTCCCCAGTAGCGGCTGGGAGCAAGTGGCTGGGTCCAGTTGCGTCCACAGGGATAGCCGAGCTATCTGGGCCGTCCCACCCCACCCTCACCTGCTCCGTGACCAAGGTACTGGGCCAGGTACAGTGGCCCTGGGAAGACATCGATTCCCCGGAGCAAGGCCCAGTGCTCTGAACCGTGAGGTCTCACCTCCACAGGGGCCCCACACTGGGCGGCCAGGGCCTCCGCAGGGTGGCTGACCTAGGGTGCTGCCACCAGCAACGTGCACACAGCCCAGCCTGGCCCAGAGCCGCCCTCACACCATGCACGGGGCTCCCGCAGCACCCACAGTGAGTGACCAGGACCCAAGACCAGGCTGCACACCCCTGGCGTTGGGATCTAAGAGGCTGCCAGGGACGAAGGCGCTGTAGAAACACCGAGTCAGGCGCCCCGCCCCAGGGAGCCTTCTGCACCTGCCAGTGTCCCCTCCCTGCCCACCAGCACCCCAGGTAAGTGCTCCCAGCCCCAGGGGATGTAGAGACCACAGGGCCGGCCACAAGCGCTGGTCCCCTGCAGCCTGGCTCGGCTCAGCAGCACAGCCTCCCGGAACCCAGGCCCCGGCCTCGGCCTCCCCACCTCCTAAGAGCACAGAGGAGCCAGGGGTGCCTCAGCAGGAGCCCCATCGTCCCTCGGGAGCAGATGTCCCATCACTGTCACTGAACGCTGCAGCCACCGCACCTCCGCGATTCCCTAACAGTTCCCGAGGGAGCTCTGAAGGTAAATATGTTAATTTGGCTTCAATCATGGATGTTTTTTAAAGCATTCGCTATATTCCTTTAGGGCACGGAGCCTGAAAACCGCTCAGGTGTGTGCACCTGCCCTCCACCAGACTCCACCGCAGTAAGGAGCCGGAAGGAGAGGTCGCACCAGCCCAGGGCCCCAGCAGGTGGGGCCTGGCAGCATCGCCCCCTGGCCTGGCGGGCACCCACAGACTGGGGCAGCAGGCAGCACCCCTGGGCCTCTAGGGGGCTGGGGGGAGTCCTCCAAGCACCAGGCTCCAGTGGGGGACCCAGGGCTGCACACCAGGGCCCCAGCCCTGCCCCCTACCAGCTGAGGCCACCAGTGGCCCAGGGATGAGGACAGAGAGGCTTGGACCCATTCAGATGGTGGAAAAGCCACCTGGCCCACGGCAGAGCTTAAAAGCCATTCCAGAGGCCGTTAAGAGCTGGGGACCCCTTCCTCCAACACCTCAGTGCTACTGTACCCCCTGCCCCCCCAGGACACAGTGGTTACTGAAATCCTGGGGCTCACTGGGCATGGTGGCACACACCTGTAATCCCAGCACTTGGGAGGCTGAGGCAGGAAGAACCTTGCAAATTCAAGGCCAGCCTGGACTACAAAGTGAGCTCAAGGCCAGCACAAACTGCATAGAAAGACCTTGTCTCAAAAAGTCAAAGAGATAGGGTCGGGGAATATAGCTCAGTGGCATAAGTTCCTGCCTAGCAAGTGCAAGGTCCCAAGCTCAATCCCCAGTACCGCAAAAATAAAAAAAAGAAAAAGAAAAAAAGTCAAAATGATTTAAAAAAAATAAAAGTAAAAATATAAAAAATTTTAAAATCCTGGGGCTTGGATCATCATCTGAGGACAGGAAGTCCCCCAGCCACTCGGTGCCTGGGCACCCCTCCTGTCCCTCACCTCCTATCCCTCAAGGTATAAAAAGATTGGGGGGCTGCTCTCAGCAGTAGGCCTTGGAAATACGGGGCTTCTGTGGCACTGCAAATAGGCCTCATGCTATGGGGGTCCCCAAGGTCAGGTGCTGGGGAAACCCCTGCTGCAGGCAACAAGCCAAGGGTGACCCCATGCCACAGGGCCAGCACAGAACTGTGTGGCAGCCAGGATGGCTGCGGCCCCCCAGGTACAGGCACCCACACCAGGGGTCACAGGGACGCCTCTCCCCTCGCACCTCTGTGCCTGGGGCATTCGGAACCCCACAGAGGTCCCAGGAATCCCTAAGAATGGTCCTGCAGTGGGGCCTTTGATGCTCCTTCACCATCGCCACCATGCCAGGGCCCACCCTGTGGGACACATAACTGAGGCCTCCAGGACATGGGTGGATACTCATCACTTCTGGGTGTACGGTGTCCACCCCAGGGCATGTTGCAAGGAGAGGAGACGCAGACCACTGGACCCCACCATGGGGTGACCAGCCCGTGACAAGCTGGGGCAATAGCCCCTCTTGGCTCCCTCCACCCCAGCCGCAGAGCCCCTCAGGACCCAGGGTGGCTTCTCCCTCTCCCTACCACGGCCACAAGCCGTGATTCCTGCTCCATTCTCCTTGGTTCAGCTCGGCCAGCAGCGTAGGGCACGTGCCACCCGCCTCACCTCTGCCACGCCTCTGGGGGCATGAACATGACCAGAGGCTCTGGGGTGAGGGCAGGGAGCCCTACGGGGAGAGCCCCTTTCTCATACCGGGCTCCCAACACGGAGCCACTCCTCCCTTCACTCCTGACCAGAGGAGAGCCTGGGGCCAGGAACGTGGGGCTGCAGCTGGAGGCTGCTAGGGCCCTGCCCTCCCAGACCAGAGCTTGGTAGCAGCTGGGTGATTTTTATTTTGATGTCTTCTTGTATGGGCGGCTCACTGCACTGCCCAGGCTGCCCGTGCGCTGCTGAGGTTCAGGCGACCATCCCGCCTCAGCCTCCTGATGCCTTCTTACACTGAAGGTCCCAAGTGCCCAGATACCGCACAGCACCTGGCAAGCAGAAATTGCCACCCTTGTGCTTGCTGGAAGGGTCCCAGGCAAAACACAGGGGCCCTAAAAATATTCTGTGGAACCCCTCCAGGCTAGGGTGACATCCCAGGGCGGCTGGGCAGATGGCCTTCAGTGGATCACGGGCTGTCACAGTGACCGCCTGCTGCGGCTCTCTCCAAGGTAGGCGGCCCCAGCCCAGGGGACACCCTGGCAGGGTAATTCTCCCCCAGAAGACAAAAGCTGTGTGGCCCAGGAGCCTTCTGTGAGCTCGTGCCGTCTTTTTTTTCTCAACATCTGACCAAAGTCCCCTGGAGCCACCCCTGATGGGGGGGGCCTAGCAGTTAGGAGCAAGGCCTGGGACAGGTGGGGAGCTCAGGGGGGGCAGGGCTGCCACCTGGGCACCCCTCTTGGTCATTCTGGCTAGACACTCTCGGAGTTCACAGAAGCAGCCACCTTCCTAGGAGATGCCGGGCCAGGCAGCAGGGAGGGCACTGACCTTGTGGGGTGACATCCACAGACCCTGTGTTGGGGGTACAGGAGTGTCACAACCTCCTGAATCATGAGGAACCTGCTAAGGGGTTCAGAAATGAACCCCGGGTGACTTCCCAGGAACTGGAGGGCCACCCACTTGTCCCTGCCCGACTGGCACAGTCGGGAAGGATCTGGGGCCCTACCTCCCCTGAGCCCACAGTCCACGCTGGACCCATAACGTGCTGGCTTTGGACCCCAAGATGTTCATGCTCAGCCTCTCAAAGCCGCCTGCCCGGACAGTGGCCAAGGTGCGCACTGACCAGCCCTGTGTCAGCCCTGCAGCCCCAGGGCTCCCCGTGACCCATGGCTGCTGGTTTCCAGGTCGCTTCCTGGGACGGCGACATGCCATTAAACTGGGTTACAATAATTAACACAATCCCTGCCTCTCTGGCCCAAAACTTACATAAGCTGACGGCCCCGTTTCCCTCCCTTACCCCCTCACCTGCTCTGCCCCCGGGAAGGGCTGCCCTCCATGACACCCCACCCCCTACCAGGCTAGGCAGGCAGCAGAGTGGTAGCATCCTCAGCTCCTAGGCAGCACAGGGTCCCCCACATTTCACCCTCCCAGGCAGGCTGGGCCTTAGAGAAGAACAAGGTCACTGCAGTGACCACCAGTCAACAGTCCAGGGCCAGGGTCCCTTCCATCTGGGGCAGGAGCATCCTGACAGGAAGGGGGACCGGGCTGGGGTGCAGCTTGGAGCAAGAAGGCTTAGCAGGTGCAGCGCCTGGACTCCATCCCAGCACTGAGGAGGGAAGAGGAGGAGGTCTGGATGCAGAGGAGAGGGGAGCAGAGACCAAGGCCTGGGGTTCCCCTAGAGCCCCGACTCTGGGAGGGGTATGGGTTCCACTGAGTTTCCACACCAGTTTGCACTTATTTTATAGCCCAAGCCCAGGACTCTGTACCCGTTAAGACTGACCTGGCGCCAGCTGTGCAGGGCAAGCCCGCCAGCCCTCCTCAGTGCCCGAGGCAGGGCTGCACCCCTGGGTGCCCCCTTCCACATCGGTTAACTCTGTGAGATTCAGGACTAGGCACAGGAGACTGCAATGGCCCTGGGGCATCCACTTCACTGCCACGAGGTGACTGTTTGGGGACTGTCGTGAGACGGTCGGATGACACAATACCCAGTACTGTCCTCCCTCCCAGTGCTTAGGGTGGGCATCTTGGAGCCCAAACGAGCCCTGTGTGGTGTGGATGGAGGAATGGCTGAAAGGAATTCCTGGCGCAAGGCCCATGCCCTGAAGACACTGTCCACCCAAGCCACCTGCCGGGCCCCAGCGAAACCCACTCTCCCAGGTGGTTCGTGGGCAGGGGCCACCCACTGGGCCGGGCCGGTCCACTGAGCACCTGTGGCTGGTGAATGCCCAGCTGCCCTGTGACACTCACCTCCACCCCACCCCGCCCCCACCCTCTTGTCTCCAGTGCCTGGCTGGGCCTGCAGAGAGGGAGACACAGGCTCGGCCCTGGAGGCACAGGTCCCTAGCCTAGCCCCAGGGAGTCGCCCCGCCCCCCCCAGGATCCCAGCCAGGCAAAATTTGCATCATATCCTCAGCAAGTTAATATGGGCTGATAACGATCATGCATTGCATAGCTGTTACAACACTAAGTAATCATACTTTAAATTATGTTTCCCTTTATAGAAAGGTGTTGCAGAAACACAGACGTAAAGCCGTCTGCTGCTGCTGCCCACTGCCAGCCACCGGACCAGCTCTTGGCACTTCCACTGCACCAGTGGCAGGGCCGCTCCGGGCGCAGGACACAGGCCACCCCACTCTGGGTCATCACTCACCCCAGCCACCCTAAGGAGCCTCACAGAGCATCCTTGTCCCACACCCCAAGGAAGGAGGCCAGGGACACAGCGCCCAGCCCCAGGTTCACCCACAAACCCAGTGCCCACCACAGCCTAGAATCAAGACTTGCACAGGTACACAGGGGACCCAGGACCCCACGAACTCAGAACCAAGTCAGGGCCCCTTCAACAGCACTCCCGTTCACCCTTGGGGCAGGCACTGCACCCCAAGTAACCTGGAGGAAGCTCCTTCTAGGGTTCCCCTCTCCATACCCTGAGACCATGGGCCTGAAGGGACCCACACTTCACCTGGAGAGGGACCCCCAGGGCCTTGAGCAGGGCCCAAGCGCCAGGGCTACAGACCCCTTGTCCTATGGCCCTTTCTCTGCCTTTGGAGCCAGGGCCAACCACTCAGCCTCTATTTTCTTAAAAGCTTTTTCCCCCTTTCTAATATATCTTTTAAAAATCCAATTGTGGCAGGAATCCCTCAGCAGGGGTCAGTGTGGAATAAGGATCGCCGGAGTTAATGGCTGGGACCCAGGCAAGATGAACGCCCCAAGGGCTTAGAAGTTGTGTGATGCTGCTTTCATTAACATTTTAATTGTAATGTATTTTTTTAATCTTCTCTCGCCCTAATGGCTTTATATCCAAAAAAAAGGAAGATAAAACTGCTGACAACAACAAAAAGTATCAATCTACAAAATTCAACAGAGGCCCTTAGCTCTGCTGCGGAAGCGCGGATGTGGACAGAAGAGGACCCAGGTTTGCGTGGTGATTTCCAGGAGCAGAGGCAGCTGAGCTCCTTCCCTGGTTCAAGGACAACAGCACCAGCACCGGCACCAGCACCGGCACCGGCACCGGCTGAGAGTCAAGGACAGAGCTCAGCACAGGTGCCCCAGTCACCCAGACACCACCACCGAGAGGCCCCGAAGTGGGAAGGGCCCAGGAGGTGGGTGGGTGCCTGGGGGGGTGGAGGGAGAAGAGAGGCAGGAGGTGGTGCCCAGGGCCCCATATGGCCGGCCAAGGGAGCTGGACCCCAACTGTGTGGGCCCAGGGAGGGGTGCTGATGGCCTGGCCCTGCAGGGGTCCGGGGCTGCCCATCTGATAGCCAGATAGCCACGTGACGGGATGGAGACCTTCAGGAATGGAGACCTCCAGAGTGTACTTGGCCTTGCCCACCGAGGGCCAAGATTTTTATCTTCACTCAATAAACATTCCCCGAAGCTTGGCTCCATATCTGGCTGCCACCCCTCCCCCAGAGGCCAGGGAGCCCACCCCACCCCACCCCGCCCCCGCTGCCGCTCACCCCGTGACTATATATGGGCACTTGTGGCCCCTCAGCCTGGCCCAGCCTCTCTTATGAAGGCTCAGGGCGGGCCGTGGCTAACGGCCCATCCATGGCCATGTGTCCTGCTGGATACCAGGGCCCAGGAGGGGATCGGAGCCACCTTTCTACAGGGCCTGGGACCACCCTCTGGAGACCAGCACCCCAACAGCCAGGGTGCAGCCCCATGCTGGGACAGACTCAGCACTGCCACTGCGGAAGCCCCACTGCAGTGGGTGGGAGGGGGCACTGCCTGGCCACCCCGTGGAGGGCGACCCAGCCCCCACACGCCCACACCAGCCCGTAGGATGGGGGCTTGGGTTCACAGCACAAGGGCAGGATGCCCTCCAGGTGCCAGTAGCTCTGCATCCACCCCTCCGCCCATGGCCCACGAGAGCCCTGCAAGCAGGTGCCACCTTCAGCCCCAAGCTGGTGCCCAGCACGGCCAGGCCACAGCTGAGGGAGATTGGAATAGCTGAGCAGCTGCAGGTGACCTGGGCTCCTTGGCCAGCTGTGAAGAACACTTGGCAAATGACCTCATTGAAGCCAGGCACAGTGGCGCACGCCTGTAATCCCATCACTCAGGAGGCTAAGGCACAAAGACTGTTGTGAATTCAAGACAAGCCTGGGCTACAAAGTGAGTTCAAGTCCAGCCTAAATACACAGCAAGACCCTGTCTCAAAAGGACCAGAAAAAAGGACCTCACTGAAAGCCAGCCCAGGAGAGCAAAAATTTGCTTAAAAAGCAACAGAGGTTACCAGGGGCCCCTCCCTGTCCTGTCCTGTTCTGTTCTGTCCCGGCCTCATCTTAGGAGAAAATCCAGGGGCTCAGTACTACGGCTGGGGCCACTGGGTGAGCCTGCCCACACCGTGCTGGGGACCCTGGCATACGGTGCTGGTGGGATACAAGATGGTACAGTCACTCGGGGCAGCAGGACAGGGACAAGGCCGAGACCTACAGAAGGAAGGCAGTGGGGCTGGCAGGTAGGGGCCAGAGCACACACAGTCCAGGATCACAGCTCTTCCAACCCACAAGCTCCAGGCCCTGCCCCTAACCGAGGTCACACTGTCCACCGGCCACCCTGCCACCCATTTGGCGTGGCCTGGCCCCCAGCCAGGGCTCAGAACTGCTTTCCTTCAAGGAAAAACGTGGTCTCCTGTTCTTGGCCCAAAGCACAGAGGTTTAGAGAGGGGTGTCAAAAGTCACAGGCCCCTGGCAGAAGGGCTGCTTAGGGGGTCCGCAACTCAACCCCTTCCACACCCCAAGGGGCAGCCAGGATCCCCACTCACACATCCTGGCCACCCATCCCCACACCGCCAGTGTGGTCTCCTCAGGCCGTGCCCAGCGCACCCAGCCTGGGTGTGACACCAGGAGCTCCCTGGCCCCAGAGAGGTGTCAAGTGATAGCCTGTTCCACTTTCCGCGCTAATTCCCTCAGCTGGCCCAGAGGGCCGGGCCGTGGCCTCCTCGCCTCTCATTTCCCTCCCTTGGGCTCTGGCCCAGCACTGCCTGGCTGGCAAGGAACGCCCCCCTGGGGACACCGGGCCACACCTCGGGGTCTACAGACAGCAAGGGGGACACCACTAGAACCTGGACGGCACCAGGGCCCTTGGAAGAAATCTGCTGGGCAAAGGTGGGGCAGGGCACTGTCCCAGGATGCCCGGCAGAGCCCCCTCCAAGCCCTGCCAAGCTGGGGAGCAGGGCAAGAGCCCCCAGGAACGCACGCGAGAAGAGGCCACAAGAAGGATACCCCAGAGGTCGGAGAGGACCAGGAGAGGCGGGGCTGGCACTGAGTGGAGCAGGGGTAGGGTTAGGGTTGCTGAGCTCCTGGCCTTGGGCCTGCCCAGCTCAGACCCGGACCCAGCCAGGCGCCACAACTCTGCAGAGCACCCACCATGCCTGCGGAGAGATCAAGCACCACCCAGGCCTGAGGTGGGGGCACCATGGCCTGAGAACTGACCCAAGGTCCCAGATGCTGACACCAAACTTGCAGGACCCAGGTGGCCAGGGGTGGCGTCCCCACTCCCGGCAGGGAGTGGCTCACCCTCCTAGCAGTTGGCTGTGGACAGGCTGTGGGGGTCCTGCACCCGAGACTCCAGAGGAGAATCAGGACCCCACGCCCGGGCATAAGGGCAGAGTCCTGGCCACCTTGAGCGTCCCCGACTTCAACTCCAGCCAAGAAGCTAATGCGGACCTGGTGGGTCCACCGAATCCTCCGGAGATTGTGATCCCCAGAAGGGAGGGGCAGGAGGGAGGGACCGGAGGTGGTGGCCGCGCCCCACGCAGGGCCCGGGCTCGGCCCGGGAAGGGGGAGGGGTCAACGCGGGGTTGGGGGTCGGATCCCGTCCCGTCTTGGGCGGGCCGCGGGCGACCTCGAATATCCCCAGAACGCGGGGTCCCCGGGACGCGCCACCCAAGCCCGAGCCAGGAGCCCCGGCGGGTCCGGCGTCTCTGGGCCCAGGCCGGCCGCACCCCGCGGCGGCGGCTGAGGAGGCGTCCGGTTGCGCGGGGCGGGCACTGCGGCAGGCTCGGTGGCCAAGTTGGCGGCCCGGCCCGGGAGTTGCGGAAGTGCGGCGGGGCGGTACCTGCGGCGCCGGCCGGTCCCGCGGCGCTGCGGCTCCGCTCGGCCCCGACTCCTCGACCTCAGCACCGGGCACCCGCGGCGGGCGGGCGGGGCGGCGGGGCGGCGCCGCGGGCTGTTTAAAGGGACAGCGCGCCGGCCGCGCGCGCGCACTCGCCACCAGGTGGCCGGGCGGGGCGGGGCGGGACGGGGCGGGGACGGGACAGAGACTTGCGCCCCCTCCCCGAGGTACCCAGCGCTGCAGGTCGCTGGCGGCTCAGGCTGCCTTCAGGCCCGGTGTGATCCAGGTGCTGACAGCGCCCCAAAGCCACGTACGTCCTGAGGTTCCCGGACCTGCTGTTCCCGGAGCTCCTGTAGCCAGAGCTCAGGTTCCACACAAGCACCGAACTAAAGCCACGCGCAAACACGCAGGGACAGAGACTCCGCAGTTGTTCCTCCAAACCTGCAGCCCTAGGAAGGACAGGTCATGCCGGATCACACGTCCTCGGATCCACCCAAGGGCCCTCTCAGGAAGTGGGGTCACGCCAGGTCAGAGGCCATACGCCAGGCAACTGGGAGGAGAGGGGAAGGAGCCTAGAACCAAGGTTGCTCGGAACAGATGAGCGGACCCTGGGCCAGCCCCTAAGTGGACAGGGGTCCCAGTGGGTCCTCGGCCTGAACCCCAGCTCCGCAAGCTGCTTCTCTGCCTTCAGAAGGGGAACGGGCACGGTGCCCAGCCCGACCTACAGGGGCAGCGTGTGGTGAAGGAGAGGTCGAGACTGCCACCCGCATACGTCCCGTGTGCACTGCTCCACCCGTGTACCTGTCCCCACAAGTGGAAGGAAGCTGTGGAGGAGGGAGTGGGGCCGGCGCAGGTGCCCGCTGGGCGCAAGCTTCCAGGACTTTCGACGCAGCCCGAGTGTCAGGGAGTGTGTTACATCTCCACACGGGTCAGCAGCCAGAAGGGACCCAGCAGAGCCCAGGTGGGTGGTGGGCGGTGGCCCAGCTCCTGTGGAGAGCAAGCAGCGCACGCTCGCCAACCTCCTGGCGCATTCGGTTGCTTCTGTTACTTTTATTTTGTAAACACTGAAGGTATTCTTCCTTTTTTAAAAAATTTTTTGAGTCAAGGTCCTACTGTACAGCTCAGGCTGGCCTCGAACACACAGCCTGCCCAGGGCTGGACTGCCATGCCCAGCTCTTCTTTTATAATATAAGGGCAAGGATGAAGCCCTGCCCTTGCCCATGGCCTAACGGCCTGCACCCGCACCTGAGGTTCTTTGATGAAAGACAGTTGGAAAACCTTAAAAAGCTTCCTGAAGACAACAGACAAAATTATTTCCGCAGGCCAGGTGGGTGGGTTGGGGTGTGCCCAGGACCCCGAGGCATGAGCACTTTCAGGGCGCCCCACTGGGGGACTGCATTTACTCTTGGAGACAGCCCCAGGCCCTGAGCACTCTTTATTCCTGTTTTAGAAGGGAGGGGGGGGTGTAAAAACATCAGTATTGGAAGGAGACCAGTGTAGGGAGCTCGCTGGGTGCTACAGGGGCCAGCAAGGGGTTCTCCAGCCATTAGGGAAACTCTGTGCTCCCCACAAAGTCTCTGACCCCCAAGCATGGCCTCTGGTTCGTGTCTCCAGAGTCCTTGGTGGCCCAGTAAAAACACCCACACTGGCCAGGTGCAGTGACCCATGCTTGTAATCCCCGCTGCTTGGGAGGCTGAGGCAGGAGGATTCCAAGTTTGAAGCCAGCTGGGAAAACTTGGCAAGACGCTGTTTTAAAAGGGCTGGGGTAGATGTAGCTCAGTGGTAGAGCGCCTGCCTGGCACACGGCCACAAGTTCCATCCCCAGTACTGCAAATAAAACAAAACAAAAACTGCCCACGCTTAATGGGAAGGATGTAGGCCAGGCTCCTGGGAGGCTAGGAAGAGCTGGCGGCTGACGGGGCACCCCAGCCCTATGGCACTCCCAGACGCCTGTCCTGGGCAAGCTGCCCTAAGCCTGGCTTCGAGTAGCTGCGAGACGGCTTTTGTGGGCTCCGGAATCCGCAGGGACAGACTCGGCTCCTTGCTGTCTCCTCGCTGTCCCTAAGGTGGCTCTCGCATCGTGTGACCTGCACGCTCGAGGAGCCTTGCCGCCGTGGTGTTGGCTACAGGCCCAACAACCTCTCCCACTCCTGGTGAGGGTGGCGAGGGTGACACCCGGCTGCCCTCCAGAGCTACCGCAGTCACCAGCACCCAGGACCCTGTGCCATGCTGACCCAGGGATTCTCCATGTCCCTTCCCATGAGCCAGGAGCCCTCTCAGCCCGAGGTCCAGCTCAGCCTGGTTGTAGCAGCCTCTCCGCCAAGCCCTAGGCTCAGTGCCCACTGTGCCTGCAGTCGGTCAGGGAGGGGAGCGTTCCACACGTGGCCCACAGGTGCAGGAGGCACCCAAGACACAGCCCTGCAGAGCCCTTAGACAGGGACACAGGACATCCTACTGCCAGGTACAGCTCCCCTGGGTATCACCATGTGCCCTATTCTCTCCCCTGTCTCTGGCTGTCACCTGGTGAGGTTGGAACCCTGCCAGGTCCCGTGGCCCAGCTGGGAGAGTAGGCGGGTCATGGGTGCTGAGGACCTGTGGCCCAGGTATATAGGGGCCCTGTGCTGCTAGCCAGAGTGTGGCCAAGGCCAGTGGGGAGGTCATCACTACATAGAAGAACAGCAGGGCCGGGCCCCAGTGGCGCACACCTGTAATCCCAGCACTCAGGAGGCTGAGGCAGGAGGATCGCTGCATGTTCAAGACCAGTCTGAGCTACAAAGTGAGCTCAAGGCCAGCCTGAACTGCTTAGCGAGACCCTGCTTCAAAGAGATAAAGAAGGAAGCGGAGGAGGACAGCAGGAAGCTCCAGGACCCCTTGCTGCCCCCCCCCCACATAGCTGCACCCCTTTGGCACCGTGACCTGGTGGCCTGGGCCAGGACCTGTGCTCACTCACAGCCCACTGTTGGACTGGGACTTGACCCCTCGCCGTGTGGTGAGTGAATGCCCAGCGAGGGCAGATACGGTGTGGAGCCCACCCTCCCCAGGGCCAGTGGAGGTGTTGGGACAGCTGCCCCTTTCATCTAGCCCCTCCTGGCACAGCCCTTCCCAGGATGAGCAGGACCGTGGGCGAGAGGGGACTGGCGGCCTCCCCTCCATGCAGGACTTAGATTCAGAGCCTGCCCACCCAGGGCTTCCGTCCTCTTGGGGGAGACGGAGCCAGGAGAAACTTGCCAAAGCTGGGCGTGGCAGCACAGGCTGGCTGTTCCGGCGCTCCAGGCTGAGGCAGGAGGATTCCCAGCTTGAGGCAGCCTGGGCAACTCAGTAACAGCCTTATCTCAAAATTTTTTAAAATGATAATTTAAAAAGGGGCTGAGGGGTGGGGAGTGGGATAGCTCAAAGGTCTAAAGCGCCTGCTTAGGCAAGCGCACAGGGACCGTGGTTCAATACCTGGCATGACATGCTGCGCCAGTCCTGCCCCGAGGGTGGACTGAGCAGGCCACAAAAGAAGGGGGGGGGCCCTAGGGTGTCAGGGACGTAGCTCAGAGACACAGCATGGTCAGGCAAGTTCAAGGTCCTGAGTTCAATTCCCAGTACCAAAAACAAATAAAATAAAAATGGGGTGGGGACACAGCTCGGTGCCCAGGTTCAATACTCAATGTGTTCACCCATCACAGGGGTAAGAGGGAGAAAGGAGAAAACAAGATACCTGGAGAGCCCCTGACCAGGACCTGGAGGGCCTGGAGCCCTGTGCACAGCGGGGCATAAATGCCACAGCGGCCGCGCAGAGCAGCATTAGCATGCAGCCAGAACCCCACCTCAGGCAGCACCTGGGACCTGGGGCGCGGCCTGCGAGAGCTGAGCATGTGACATCACAGCAGCAGGCGCAGCCGGCCCCAGGCTTAGTGGACAGTGAACACACACGGCACGGCCAGCTGTGTGGCGGTGTCATCCAGCTAAGGGAGGGAGGGTCCGGGGCACCCGCTCCAGGGAGAGGGGGCTGTGGATGCAGGGCAGTGTTTCCAGGCACAGAGTGCTGTGGGGGCAGGGGAGCCTGACGATGCAGGACTGTGCCTGAGGGGCCGTGCTGGTGCTGCGTGCTCTCCTTTGCACCTGGACTGAGGCCCAGGTGCCAGCCAGGGACACCTGCGAGGGCGGCCGGCTGCAGGCTCCTAGGCGTGGGAGCAGCCATGAGGGCACCTGGAGTGCAACTGGCAGGGCCAAAGGATGTGGGCACTCCGGGTGACAGCTGGCCCAGGCTGGCCTTCCAGGGCATGGAGAAGCAGGTCTCAAATGTCTGGGGCCCAGCTGGACAGGCCGGGTGTGCACAAGAGGGGCAGTCTCGAAGGGCCGGGTTGGCCGAGGTTCCCACGAGCTAGCATGCCTAGGTCACCACTATGCTAGACCTGTCTCCCTGGGGCCACAGGCTGCCTGAACGGCTCGGTGCCTGGCCACGCGCCCCATTGCCTCCTTCCTTCTGTGGGCTTCCCCTCCACACCATTTCCTCCCTCCCCTGTGCCTTCCACGCAGGCTAGAAACAGCCCCTCATGGGCCACAGAATCAGAACCCACATCTTCCCAGGCCCCATACAGGCCATGGCACGCCAGTGTCACACTGGGCACCATGGACTCCCTGCCAGATGTCAGCTGTGGGCCTGGGCACAGGAGACACAGGGGAAGATGGTCCAGGGCTCAGACCTGGCCCTCAGGCGTGCAGCTGAGGGCAGGAAACAGGCCCTGCGCCACTCACCCAGCCTGGGCCCGCGAGCACCGGTGGATCCCATCAGGATTGATCCCAGGAGGAAATGAGGCCCCTGTTTGCTCAGGTATCTGGGGGCTGAAACCTTCCTTGGGGCCTGGCGGGACGGATGAGGGACAGCAGCTACTGAGGGAGACGAGAAGTGGTAGGAGGACGACGCAGACAAAGGGGACAGGCCGCAGAGGTGGTGGCACTGGCAGGCAGCTTCGTGGCCCTGCCTAGGGCTCAGGAGCACACAATCCAGGCACTTCGAGCAGGAAGGGTTGCCCAGGGAATAAGCCCTGGAGAGGAGCCAATGCATGTCCCAGGGTGTCCTGCCTAGACGCTGGACCAGGGCCGCTGTCCTACCATGGGAGCAGCCCCCCAAGGACCGAGAGCTCAGAGGGGAGGCAGGGCTGGTGTCCGCCGCTTCTGGATTCCATCCCATGTGCTGCTAGAGTGATACGTGCATGAATCCAGCCCTGCTGCTCACCGCACAGGCCCAGGGCTCGTGTGGGGCCGTGAGCAGGTTCACCCCGTCCCAGCCCCAGCCCCAGAGAGGTTAGGAGGAATACCAGGTGCTTTCACACATGGCTGAAGGACAGATGGGCACTGGGGGACACTGCTGATCCCACAAACCGTGGCATTTCCCCAGCCTGGGTAGAGCTGCTCCTTTTTATTCTGTTTTTTTGTTTGTTTTTTTTTTTTAACTTTATTTATGTTATAGCCAACTCAGCCTGCCCTGGAGGTGGGGTTGGCGCAGCATATGGCACTGGGGATCGAACCGCGTTCCCTGCAGTTGCCTAAGCTTGCCTAAGCAGGTGCCTTAGACTGCTGAGCTATCTTGCCGGCCCCTCGTTTTTATTGTTGATTCACTGCACAAGGACCAGGGCAGACATCCACCGGAGTAGGCTGCTGCCCATCAAGCACAGGTACCTGGTACCACAGAGCCATCAAGGGGACCCTGGTGGCCCAGACCCAAGTGGCCCAGGGGTATGGGTGAGGAGACAGAGTCCCCGACAGCCCTCCCTGGCCCTCTTCTGTCCCAGCCGTAACCACAGGGCAGGTGTGAGGTCAGCCCTGGGAGACCCCTTCCTCGTATGGGCAGAACTGAGTGGGCCTGCCACTGGCTCTGCCAGAACCCTAGTTCTGTCATGAAGAAAGGACCCCATGGCCCTGGTCTAGGAGGGAGGTGGCGGCGCAGGTGGGAGCTGCAGTCACCCCGGGGGATTCAGCCATCTGTGGCTGCTCGCCAGGCGAGCCCGGGTCCCTTTTGCAGAAGAAAACTGGGTGAGTATTTTGGTTTCCTGTGAACGGCTGCAGAGCCCGTGACTTCCCTGGGCCCGGAATTAGGGCAGCACCATTCTGGGCTCTGTTCGCCTCCCCTCGGTTCAAATTGGATGCTCTCATCTTCTTCCTCTTTTGTCCTAAATTTCCCTCCCTGTTCAGTGCAGCTGTGCAGCAGCTGTCACCGCCTCCTCCCAAGAAGGCGGAGGGTCACCGGCTGTCTGCCGTGGCTTGCCTCCTCCATGAGAGGCGGCGGACCCTGAGCCACGTCCCGTGCAGGTGGGCACAAGGCAGGAGAACTCACGGGTGGGCTGGGGCATTGCCCGGGGAACCTGGGTGAAAGGAGGGAAGAGACCTGGGGGGCAGTGCTGGGGCCGCCTTCCCAGAGAAAGCGAGCTGCGCGCCAGGCTCTGGGGCCAGGAGGGACGGCCTGGCCACTGTGCGAGGCATCCTGGGTGCCCGACCCCTCAAGCAGACACTGCCTGCAGGACATAGTGCTGCCAGCAAGGCCTGGGGAGGAGCGTGGACATTGGAGATCAGCAGCTGTGCCATGCTGGGGTCTGCAGCAGGCCTGGCACCTTCCCCAAGGGCTGGGCAGTGCCACCAGGAGCAATCGAGGTGCTGGTCCTTGGTTCCTGCCGGGCCCTGGGCACCGGGCCCAGCCCCGGGCGCTCCTTACGTCCTCACTGCAGTGCTCCCCGGGCTGCAGGTGCAGGGCTGCCTCCTCTCCCGCCCCAGCTGCCCCTCACTGTGATCAGCCTAGCTGTAGCCAAGAGTGAGGGGGGAAGGAGAGGCGCTGCCTCTAGCTCCTGAAGGCAGCCTTGGCTCTCGCTTTGGGCAGGGTTGTGGCCCTAGTCACTCTTGCATGGAGAGCCCAGAAGGGGAAACAGGACGGGGGACAGTGGGCAGCCACACCACACCACACACACACATGTGCTGGGGCGAGGGTCACCCCAGCCGCAGCCCCCTGAATCACACCAGAGGCAGTGGCTGGCGCAGGCCCACTCATGCCCGCACCACTGAGGGAGATAATGGTGCACATTAGGAGCCTCATGCATTAGGAAGCCCGGAACACAGGGTTAGCGCCGCACGATTTGCAAAACACACAAATAATTCATGTGGCCATGACGTCATGGTGTTGTTGTCAATAATGAATTCATGCAACACCCAGATTTAGCTCACACAGGGCTCCCCACCTGGGCCAGGCAGGTGGGCAGTGACCAGCACAGATGGGCTTGAGGGAGCCAAGCCGGACCCCGGCACTTTCTAAGGAAGGGTGCCCACTTAGGAGTCAGGAAGGCAGCTGGCCACCAGAGTGGGCCAGCCAGAGAAGAACAGAGGGTGCTGGGCTCAGGAACAGAGCCCAAGTGGCATGGGGCTCCCTACAGCGTTGTCCACAGCCTTCCAGCAGCCCAGACTGGCCTGGGCCCAAGTCCTGGTCTTGTCACCAAGCCTTGAAGGCCAGGCCTTGGTGCCAGGCCCCAGAAGGGCAAAGGTCCCCCTTTACTGGGATCTGCGCAGAACCTGAACCAGAACTCCTTCTGGGTCTGCCCGCTGGAGCCGCACCCCGGGACCCCAGGCTGAGAGCCATCTGTCACTGAGTATCAGTCATCTGTCTGGAGGGGGGGATAGACCCCAGCTGGAGTGGCACCGATGCCACCGCACCTGCCGTGCTGTGCTGAGACCACCCCTCTGCTACCTGGCAGGTCCAGCATCCACGGGGCCACGCTGGCTGGCCCGGACTTAATCGATCTGTGTATGAATATTCATACAGCATTCGGCAGGACGGCATTAATATTCTGAGAAAGCAGAAAGAACACCATCATTTGAGGAATGAACATCCATCCGCAGCTGACGGCCGATGCCCACTAGCCCATCCGCTCCTCTTCCTTGAGCCCCCAGCCAGCTCCTCCTCTACCTTTCCCACAGGTCCCGGCTCCAGCAGGTCCTTAGCCTCCCCACATCTATGGGGACCCCAAGGGCACTGCCTTGGTTCATGGAGCCGCCTACAGCACTGACCTTTCCCACCTCAGGGCTCCTCCAGCCCCTCAGTTCCCCCATATCCAGGTAGTATCGACCCACCACGGCCAGGCAAGGCCACACGGCCAGGCCCTGGGGATCCAGCATCACTGACCATATCCTGAGAGCCCATGGGCCAGCTAGTGTGACAGTTCAGAGCCTGCCCTCAAGCTGAAGCCCCCAACTGTGGTCAGGACAGCAGGCGGCCACAGTTGACTGGCCCAGAGATAGATGCAGGCGTGACCTCTGCCCTGGGCAGGGCTGGGGGAGAGACTCTCACTGGGGTGTTGGTGGGGGTGGGGCGGCCACAGACAGGGGCTCAGGACCCGTCATGTGCTGGGGGCCAAAGGCAACCAGAGCAGCCCCGCCCACCCTGGGCCCTCCCGCCCCCTCGGCTTGTCTGCCACCCGCCCCCAGGCGCAGTGCGGGCGCACACCTCCAGCCGCACTACCCTGCAAGGCCCCGTGTGACACAGCTGCCAGCAGCCTGGGCACGCTGCCCAGCCAGTCGGGGGAGGGGAGCGGGCCAAGCGCTGAATCAGCGGCTCCCTCCCCAGTGCCGGCCGGGTAAGGATGCTGCAGGGGCGGGGGTGGCTCCCCCCTTTTGGGAACTGTGGGAGCCGCGCCAGGTTGCTGGGGATTTCTGGAAAGTGGGTCCTGCGGTGCTGTGCTGCTTCCCGGGAGCGGTGTGGGCCCAGGGGTGGGGTGGGCGTCCTTCCTGGATAGGGCTGGGGCACAGAGGAACCTTTCTTGCGAAGGGAGAGGGGCAGGGTGCGCTGGCCCTGCTGCAAAGCGCTGACTCAGCACCCGGAGGCGGCTCCCTCCCCCCGCGTGGCAGAGACGGGGCCTTCACAAGGTCAGGGAGCCCAGGTCCCACAGTGGACAGCGCAAGGGGCTGTCCTGCTCCGTGGCGCTGCCGGCCTCCGCCCCCTGGCCTTTGCCCCAGTTGTCCCCTCCCCTGGGCTGTCCCCATCACACCGGAAGGTCGGGCCTGTCAGAGTGCATGCGCTCATGCACGTGTGTTTGTTTTGGGTCTGGCCACTCCCTGCAGGGGCGAGGGCGGGCCTGGGGCAGCCTCTCCACCAACACCGCCCTCCTAGGGCGAGTCCTCCCTGCCTTCACCCGCCCTCTGCTGGCCCGTTTTGCCATTACCCGCAGAGACCCTGAGTCCGGGCCTCAGAGCCCAGATGCCCCGTGCGGTGGGGGTGGATGCAGGCGGGTTCTGTCTGCTTGGCACTCCCCCAGTGCCCAGCGACCACTCCCTTTGCCTGGGCTCTCACCCCTGGCTCTGCCCTGGGGCACCCTCAGATCCCAACTCCTCAACAACTCCCCTTTCCCTGTCACCTTTCTCTGCTCTCCAGGAGGCTGGCTTGGTGCCCAGCTCAGCTCCCAAACCACCCATTCACCCGCCAGGGCTGCCCAGGCTATCTCTGGGATCCTCCCTCCTCCCTTCCCAGCATGCACTAGGTGGTGGGCAGCCCCAAACCCACTCTCCTCCAGGCTGCGTTCCCACAGCTTGGCCCTGGAAGTCACCCCACACCCTTGTTCAGCCTTTTCCTACCTCATGGGCAGCCTGGATGCTGGGGGTGGGGACGGCTGAGCGGACAGCAGTGGGTCAGGGTCCATCCACACTGCCTCCCGAGGCGCTCCCTGCAGAGTGGCTGCACAGGGGACCCCAGCGTTTCCTGTCTATGCTCCTCCGAGGTCTCCAGAAGGCTCAGAGAGCCACGGACCAGCCACTCCCTTCATCCGAGGGCCCTGGATAGCAGATCATTGGCTCTAAAAGAGCACTGGGGCAGTATGGCCACGCCGCCGGGAAGGGCTCCTCGCTTGGCCCCCCACCCGGGGCAGTGCAGCGCAGCAGCAGCTGGAGCCCCTGGGCCACCCCAACACCTAAGCCCCAGCCAGTACCTCTAGCACTACCCATCAGAGTGGCAGTTTGTGGGCATGGGGTGTAGACCATCTCTAAGCAGGCCTGGCACAGCTCCACGCATGGCCCAGCCTCGGGACAACAGCTGACCACAACGACTTCCTGTTACGCAGCCAAGTGAAGCAGCCCTGCAGGCCCCAGTCCCAGGCCAACCGGGCCACCCTCATCCTAACCCAGCCACAGGAGGCGCCTTGCCTGGGACCTTGGTCATGCCAGGCTGGACTGAACACGGCCATGTGCTCTGGGGACAGCATGGACATGCACCTGCACAGAGGTAGCTGGCCATGAAGCAAACGGTGGCACACCAGGCACTGCGGGTGACCCGATGGCTGAGGGCCTGGGCTCAATCTTTAGCAGTGTAAAGAATAAAAATAGCAGAGAACACTTGCACTGTCAGAAGACCAGGCCGGCGTTCCCAGGGCATGGCTACCATCCCTCAAGCCCATCTGCACGGTCTACACATGGGCAGGGACACTGGGTAGCCACCTTAGGGCCCCCCCAAGCCTAGCTAAGCAACCCCAACCGCCTTGGCCCGGGCCCCTCCTTGGCCCCTGGCTGCCCAGGAACAGAGGGCTCAGTTTAGACTCTAAAACATCTGGAGGGAAGTGGGGCGTTGTGGCACACACCTGTAATCCCAGCACTTGGGAGGCTGAGGCAGAAAGATTACTATGAGTATGAGGCCAGCCTGGGCTACAAAAAGACAGCTCAAGGACAGCCTGAACTGCATAGCAAGACCCTGTCTCAAAAAGACAAAACCAAAACAACGTTAAAGTCATCCGGAGGGGTGGGGCCAGGCCCAGAAGTGCAGGTCAGGTCTAACATACCAGTCTGGAGCCAGTACCACATCCATGGACCAGAGGGATCAATGAACTTGCTAAGTTTAGTTTTACACAAAACCAGAAGCAATGGCTAAGTGGCTCTGTGACAGACCTGGCTTTTCTGTGACACTTCCTGGCCATGTGGGCTGAAACTGTCCCAGTGTTGTGTCCTCTGGGGTCAGCACCTGCCTTGCACAAGTGTGAGGGGAGCAGGGCGCCTCTGCCCGGGAAGTGTAGGGCGCAGCGCTGTCCTGCTTCCCAGCAGCCCCTGGAGAGCTGGGAGGCACAGGTGGGTTCTCTTCTCCATCCCAGTGTCCCTGTACCAAGGCAATCAAGCTGGCAGCAGCGGTCCTGGTCCAAGGCCACACCCTCACAATGAAACGAATGCCCACAGGACTTGCCCAACATCATCATTGGCTGCTTTTAAGAAATATCCCAACTTTGTGGAGAAAAAATAGTTCCACACCCTTTTAGTTAGTGATTGTATCCTTCAATGAGTAAAGATTGTAAATTGTAAGTAATCACGCAGTCAACATGTTAAAAAAATAGGTTTAATGCAGGTGTTTCATCTGGTAAAGAATTTAACAGGCACTCGAGACATGGGCAGCTGGGTGTGCAGCATAAGGTCCTGGCCACGTCTGGGTGGCCCAGCCAGATCCCTTCCACCACGGGCGCCCAATGCACCTGCCGTCACCCGTGCGAAGGGGCTCCAGCAGCTCTGAATGACCGGGTAACGCAAAACAAAGCTGCTTTGAGAAAAGAGCAAAAATTAGTGCAAAAGATTCTCTGCAGTGAGGAGCGGGGTCCACCGGGGAGCCCCTTGCCTGCCCCTCCTGGAGGAAGTCAGATGTATGCTCTGTAGCGGGGTCCCCCGTAGGAGGTTGCGCTGGAAGCTGGCTGGAAATGGAGGTGCAGTTACAGCTAGGTGGGGCTTGCTGTCCCGCCTAGTTCGGGGTTCTTTAGGTCTCTCTTCAGGGGAGTAAATGTCCTCACACATCCCTTACCTGGTCTGCCTGGCAAGGCAAGGTCAAAGAATCCACCATCCGTGCCCTGGTGTGGGGATAACAATTTGGGGTAAAGCTAGGGTTGACCAATTTGCCACTCTTGGGACTGGCCTGGGGTCCCCACTCTGGTGTCATGACTCTGAGACCCCACAGTAAGCTGTACTGGCCAGAACAGCTCCAGACCCCAGCTCTCATGGGCTGGTAAGGGAGTTTCTGCCCAGGATGTCCAAGAAGCAGACAATAGCCCCCTGCACATGGCACCTGAAGGCACCTTTAGAGACTGCCTGGGCCTATCCAGCAGGCCTTTCTGGACCCCTGACATCCTCTTGAGACAGGCAGGCTTAACCCTGGACCCTCTTTGAGAGAGACTGGAACTGCCTCACAAGAGAAAGATGCTCCCGGGAAGCCCATGTCTGCAGCAGCCTAGAGTGCAGGTCGGCTCCTTGAGACCTGCCCCAGGCATAAGTGTCACAGCTACTTGCGTGGGGCTGGCACCCGGCTCACGCATCCCCTTGCGCTGGCCCTGAAGGTTTCTACGGTAAACCGCAGTGACCCTGAGGCCTTGCTTGGGATTCAGGACCCATACACCCATCAGGGTGACGGAGGAGGAGGGTGGCCTGCACCTGGGCCAGGACCCGTTAGCAGTGCAGTGTCACTAGTGGAGCCTGAGCATCCCTGAGCTGTGGCTGCGATCAGAGGTACACAGGAAGTGGGTGTGAAGTGAAGAGACCCCTCTGGATCTGTGCCCATACCCCTCCCTGTCCATGGTCTCAGAACACAGGCTGGACAGAGGAGCCACCAGACAGGACAACCGGACAAGTGCAGTGAGCTGGAGAGAAGGGTCAGCGGGGAGGCGGAGAGGGAGGCAGTGCGGGCTCAGCCCTTTTTCCTCCTGAATGGAGTGTGTGCTGCAGACACCATGCCAACAGGACTGCGGCTGGGCGCACTGAGAGCCCAGCACCGGCCCAGGCACCCTCACATGTCCACAAAGACCATGAAGCACCAGCCCAGACCCCCGACCAGCAGCATGGTCACATGGATGCCATAGATGAGCAGCTCGTTCATGAGGCGGAAGTCCACGCGGCGGCGGCCCAGCAGCAGCAGCAGCACAGACAGCTTCAGCTGGAAGCGCAGCAGCACTCGCACGCCCAGGTACTGCAGGCAGAAGAGCGCGGCCAGCACGCCCCAGAGCGCCGCGGTGAACAGGCTGCAGCTGAAGTACAGCAGGAAGCGGATGAAGCCGTACAACCAGCGCGTCTTCACATACACGTCAAAGTTGTTGTACTTGGTGCGTACCAGGTGGGAGGCACGCACAGGCCCGCAGGCGGCATGCAGGCAGGTGGTGTGCGGGCCATGGAAGGAGCGCACCCGCCGCGGGATGGGCATCACCGGCATTGGACTCAGAGGCAGCAGTGGCACTAGCTCACGGCGGCTGTGCAGCGTCCAGGCGGTGGTCAGCAGAGGTGTCATGGGCGCCTATGCCTGGGAGGTCGCGGCTGGGGCTTGGGGCAGGTGTTGGCCTGCAGGGAGAGGTAAGGAGGGGCCCAGGTCAGTCCCAGGGCAAGAGGGCAACCTTCCCTGGAAAATCAGCCAGGGTCAGGAAGCACAGACCAGGCCTAGAGCTTGGCACATTTCACGGACCCTCCCAGAGGTTCTTAAGGGGACTCCTCACAGCGTGAAAGCCACTCTAGCTGCAGTTGTAGGGGAAGGGACAGCCGAGACAGGTGCCCCACTGTTACGAGGGCAGGTCTTTGGGGGGCAGCCAATGCCAGTTCAGTAGGATGGGAGAGGTAGTGGAGGGGCGCGCAGCCCGGATTCCCTACTTGCCCTGCGGTCCTACCTATGCCCATTACTGCCAAGATCCCTGTGTTTCATCGGGGACAACATAAAGAACCAGGATCGAGGCGAGGGACTGGTGCTTGTGCAGTCCCCCTGCCAGCGGCGGCCTGCCTGGTTATGCCATTTCCCAGGTATGACCTTGGGCGGGCTACCTGGCCCGCTTCCCCACCACTGCTGCTCTGAATACAAGGGCACCTGCGGCCCTACACTCCGTGTCTGCCTGCATGGGGCCCCTGCTGGGGTGCTGTGGCAAGACACAGGGCTCGGTCTCAGGGGCCAGCCACAGGACCGCAGCGGCCCTCCAGACTGGGCCACAGAGGCCAAACCACGGAGCTTCGGTATTCACCACGTGAGTGCCACTGACAGCTGGCAAATGCGATGTGTGGGTGAAACAGGACATCAGGGAAGGAAAGTTGGTACAAGGCTGGGGGACGTGGCCAAGCTCTCTGGCCCTCAGATGGATTGATCGAAGTCCGTTCCCTGCCGAAGCCTGAGCAAATGGCGGCGCGGGGGCGGCAGGTGTGAGCCGAGCCTACAGCCTGCGCCGCAGAGGGGGAACTGACGCCCTCGTCTGGCAGCTGGGGTCGCCCGTAGGGTGCTGCTCCAGTGCGGCGACAGGAGCCGTAGCAGCCAGCGCAGGGCCGCGCTCGCCCCTGCGCACTGACAGGGCCCTGAGCCGCCGCGTCTCGGCCCTGCGTCCCTGGCCAGCTGCTCCTGGCGCCCGCAGCGCCACTTCCGGGTGCCGCGCTGCCCGTTGCCCTGGAGACCGCCCCAGGCCCGTGGCCGCCCCCGCCCGCCACGCCGCCGCTCACCCGCTGCCCTCTCTGCGGCGGCGCCGACGTCCTGAGCCACACGGCAGGCCAGCGGCGCTGGGGACCGGGCCTGAGGGCGCCCCCGTCCCCCGGGGTTCCGAGAGCGGGGCGGCCGCATGCTGCTCAAGGATCGGGCGGGCTGCGCAGCCCTTCACGCACCCTGACTGGGGCCGGCTTCAAGGAAAGTGCGCGGCCAGGGCCCGCTGCCGGAGGCGTTTGGCCCAGCGTGGGAGCCGTAGCGTCGTCCCTCTGCGGCCACCGTAGAGCGGGCCTACGCCCCCTCCGCCCCGCACCTCCGCGGAGCTTAGCGGCGCTTGTCTCCGGCCCTCCCGGAGCGTCCTGGAAGTCGACGCAGCTGTAGTGACGCGCGCGTGCGCACGCTCCAGCGTCCCGTGACGTCACCGCCCGCGGCCGTCGCGGGCTCGGCGGCTTCGCCCATGCAGACGCCGTAGGTGACTGGTAGGAGCCTGGCGGGCGCTGGTGGGGGGTCTGCGCACGCGTCACCGCGCCCCCCCTTCTTGGCAGTGCGCGTGCGCGCCTTAGAGCGAGACCTGGAGTTTCTTCCGACCCTTGGACCCTGGTCCCCACCTGCCGCAGCCCTGCTCCGCGTCCTCCAGGGCAGGGCGAGTTCCTACGTGTGTGTCCCAGAACAGCGACGAGCGTCCTGCCGGCTGCGATCACTGTCGCCGTGTCCTGAGGGCCATTGGGATCCAGCCAGCCCGTCCCTCTCGTGGGCAACAGGGCCGATTCAGCAGCACTCAGAGGCACTCGTCGGGGTGGGCGGGGACCGTGTGAAGCAGGTGCCACTTGTTTGTCAGGACTTCCTGCCGACAGTGGCCTGGCGCCGCCTGCTGGGACAGTCCGTGCGGTGCCGCAGACCGGGAGAACTATCGACCGGCAGGGCCCTGGAGAGGCGTCTCTGTGGCTGTCCTGGTGCAGAATTGCTGTGACAGTGGCCCAGGCGCTCATCAAGCCTACAGCACCTGCTTCCTGGCCGGTCTGAGAACCACTGCCCACCTGGCTTTTGTCCTTAGGGGAGGTACGTCATGCCTTGTCTCTGTCGCAGCAGCTTGAAGTCACCCCCCACCCTCCACTGTCCACGGACGTTGGTAGGGCGCAAGATTGCCATCCAGAGGCAGTGAGTCTTTGCTCTTTCTTCAGTGCTGCCACTGAGTTCTGCCACTGAGCCCTGCCACTGAGCCACACCCCAGTCCCCTGTGGTCATTTTAGAGCCTACTTGTCCTTAGACACATGTGCCTTTCAGGCTAAATGACCACCTCACCCCACCCGTCTGTGGCTGTGTCGAGGAGCTTGTGATAGGACAGCAGGTGGGAT
>PVKN010006869.1:0-27660 GCA_004027915.1 Capromys pilorides
TCTCACTATGCAGTTCAGGCAGGCCTTGAGTTCACTTTTGTAGCCCAGGCTGGTCTCGAACTCGCACTGATCCTTCTGCCTCAGCCTCCCAAGTTCTGGGATTACAGGCGTGCGCCACCACGCCCGGCTCTTGCTTTTAACTTGTAGGCACCTCTGCTATTTTCTACCCCTCCATGGACATTGTGCCCACCCTGTCAGCTTTACCTGGTGTGAGTGGCTACACCCAGAGCCACCTCTGTCCTGTGACTTGGCTTTGCAAGCAGCTACAGAGATGGCTGTCCCAGCAGTCCTGGCGATTCATCCGCATGGCCTCTCCCACGTCATCAGTTTGCCTGGCCTCTCAGCATTGGACTCCCTGTCTTTTCCAGATGTGTGGGATTCATGCAGTCTGACAGCTCTACCACACTACCCTACACCACCTCTTTTTTAAGTATTTATTTTTAATCTTTGCCACCATGTCCAGTTGAGACAGAGTCTCATGCCAAATTGCCCACACTAGGCTCAAGTTGTGAGCCTCCTGCCTCAGCCTCAGCCTCCCTAAGCACTGGGAATTACACATGTGTATAACCAGGCCTGCACATTTTTGTCCTGTTCCCTCAGGATTCTTTTGTCTTTTTGAGACACAGGTGCACTACGCAGTTCAGGCTAGCCTTGAGCTCACTTTGTAGCCCAGGTTGGTCTCGAACTTGCAACGATCCTCCTGCGCCAGCCTCCTGAGTGCTGGGATTACAGGCGTGCACCACCATGCCCTCAGAATTCTGCCAAAGCTGCTGACAACACTGCCAAATGTTATGGAAATAATATCCTAACAGAAAACCTGAGTCTTGCTCTCCCCTTTCACTGTGTGCTGACCTCACGGCAAGCACATGTGCTCCTGGTACCTCAGTTTCTCACCTAAAATTTGAATTTGGGAGTAGAGATACAGAATCATTCTCACTGTAAAGGCTTTTTAAGGGCTAGAGAGATGGCTCAGCAGCATAAGCACCTGTCTGGCAAATGCAAGGTCCTGAGTTCAGCCCCCAGTATATAAAAAATAAAAAAATTAGCATCTTTTAAGAGCCTGGCATGGTGGCATATATCTGTAATCCCAGTACTTCATTTTTTTTTTTAAATTTTTATTTATTTATTTGTTTGTTTGTTTGCTTGTTGTGTTTGTTTGTTTCTTTATTTATTCATTTTGTGGCTGGCTCAGCCTGCCCTGGTGGTGGCACTGGCGCAGCATGTGGTGCCGGGGATCGAACTGCAGTCCCCGCAGTTGCCTGAGCCCTCCTAAGCAGGCGCTTTAGACCACTGAACCATCTCGCCGGCCCAATCCCAGTACTTCAGAGACTGCAGCAGGGCGATCCCCCTGAGTGCAAGGCCAGCCTGGGCTACATAGTGAGATCCTATCTCAAAATGAGATAAAGCAAGACCTTTTAGAGCTCAGCACACTGGCCTACACCTGTAATCCCTGCTACTCAAGAAGCTGAGGCAGGAGTACCTGGTTTGAGGCCAGCCTGGGCAACTTTGTGAGAGTCTCCCCTCAAAATGATGGCAGATCTGTAGTCCAGCACTCTAGGAGACTGACGCAGGAGGACTGCAAGTTCCAATGCAGCTTGGACAGTTTAGTGACTCACCAAGACTGTGTGCCAAAATAAAAAGTAGGATTAGGCACGTAGCTTAGTTGCAGAGCATTTGTCTAGCTTTTGGAAGGTCCTCTGTGAAGCCCCAGCACCAAAATAAAGACTGGGGTTGTAGTTTAGTGTGAAGACTGTGGGTTCAATCCTCACTGTTGAAAACATCTTTTTAAAGGGCTGAAGATGGAGCTGGGCGGAGTCCAGCCTGGGCCACACACTCGCTGGATGTGGGCCAGGACTGAGCCACAGGCAACTCAGATTGTTCCTTGAGGCCTCTGAGGCAGCCAGTCCGGCTCTAGTTCAGGCCCGGAAGTGTCTCCCCCCGCTGGGGTGAGGTGGGGGCGACACGGGGCCGCAGTTCCGGCCCCAGACACAGCCTTATTTTATAGCAACAGGAAAAACTCAAGTCTGTGGTTCCCACAGCCTCCCGCTGCCCCTGGAAGCACAACAGGCTCAGGCAGAAGGTCCTGGGGCCTGTGCGCCCTACCTGGGAGGAACGAGGCCAGAGCACACAGTCTGAACCTTAGGGGCCAAAAAGGACCCTTTCTTCCCACGCCTGACCCCCAAATTCTGTCCTTGGTCCCTCGAACGGAACCTACACTGCATGTAGGGCTGTGGGACAGCGGGGGAAGAGGTGCTGGGACAGAGACAGGGGCAGCCAGGGGTCAGCTTGCTGCCCTGCTCCACTGCATTGTTCAGCTGTTTCCTCCTCTGGAAGTAGGGGTGTGGGCAGCCGGGTGCTGGGCGGCCTTGCAGTTCCCACGGCCGCCTGCCATGCCTGCCCTTTCAGCGAGCTGCGTAGGAAAGACCTTGGGAGGACAGGCGCCTGGGCATGAGCTTGTGTGCGGGTCCCACAGCCAGGTTGACACAGCAGTCCCCTAAGGACAGTCACCGCGTCCTCCTCCTGGGGAGTGTCCCTGGAGGGGCCGTACTGGGGCCTCAGCACCGCTCCCAGGGGACCCACGGTGAAGCCTGGACCCAGAGCAAGGCTTCTACAGCCTCCTGTGAAGCCCCAGTTTCCGGCACAGCTGTTCCCAGCTGGGTGCAGGACCCGTGGGAACCGGACATGGGCGCGGAGTTAGATTCCCACAGGCATCCATTTAAACAGCAGATGCTGCCACGGTCACCAACGCTTAGGTCTCAGAACAGAGCACCAACCTGGGGACCATGCGAGCCTAGGGCGCTGCCTCCAGCAACGACTGACCCAGAGCCGGGATTGCCAGCCAGGGGCCAAGCGGCCTGCAGACGCTGGTCTGGAGTGGCCAAGCTTAGCGGTTCAGGATGCTTTGCCTTTCTTCCTTTCCTATCCTTTTCAAGGCTATACTTTCAGGGATCATTTCTACAGTATGTTACCTTTCCTATCCTTTTTTTCTGCGTCCCTAGAGATTGAACCCTGCGCCTGTGCCGTCTACTATGGAGCTACCTGGGCCCTCTTTTTCTTCTTCTGAGACAAAGTCTCCTAAATTGCCCAGGCTGGCCTGGGAGCAGCTGGCATTACAGGTGTTCAGCACCCTACCCAGCTAGAAAGTTTTCAGTCAAACTGGAGAGATTTCCCACCAAAATCCCATTACCTACAGCCTTTTTGAAAAATGTGAATGGCCAACGTTGATGCACATTCAACACCCTTTCAGGTGATTTATGCTATCGTGGGGAGCTCCTGACTGACCCGGCCATGCTGCCTGGCGGAGTGTGACCCCCCCCCCTCCACTGCCCCCTGCACTCCAGTGGACTATGACAGCCTACTGCTCAGGCCCCTGGCTAGCAAAACTCCACTCTCCAACACTGTGACCTAGTAGGCAGGTAGGTGCCCTCCCCCAACCTACCCCCAGGATGCCCTTAGCTTTCTGAGGAAGAGAAGGGGTTCCCTGACGTGGTCAAGTTCATAAAGGGGGATGTCTGGGCCCCTCATTTGCCTATCTTATATTCCCAGTAAGTGTTCCAGAAGATTCCCTGGTTTCAGCCTTCACCCTCAAATGATCCTTTCTAGGCACTTCTTGGGTCTGAGGTCTTAAGACGGCTCCCTGTTCTGTGCTGAGCCCCACAGCCCCTGGAATGGCACTCACTGTGGTTTTTGGTTTTTGTTTTGAGACAGTTTTGCTATGCAGCCCAGGCTGGCCTTGAACTTGTAGCAATGCTCCTGCCTTAGCCACCAAGTGCTGAGATGACAGGTATGTGCTGCCACACCTGACACACTTCGGGTTTTCTGTAGACCTGCTTGCGACATTTCTTCAGTAGTGTGGGCTCCAAAACTTCTCCGAGGCTCTCGGGGATTCTTACGCTGAACAGTACAGACACGGGACCATTTCCAATCAGATGAATGAACACTCAGAGCTGCTAACCCCACAGAGCCCCAGAGCCTAGCAGCCAGTACCCACCAGAGGCCACCTACGGGGTCCAGCCCAAGCTGGCATCTGGAGTGGCAGCCTGTGGCGCCAGGGACCAGCAGCTGGCAGGGTCAACTGTTGGCTTCAGCACTCCCAGGTGTCACCGAGGGACATCAGTATTGCAATTCTCCTTGTCCATCTGTACTGAGCAAAAGACCCTTGGGCTGAGTGGCCACAAGTATATGGGGACCTTCCTGTCCTCCCAGGACAGCAGGTACCCCATCTGAAGGCGGGCTGCTCCCTTGGAAAACAGCATGGGCTAGGCAGGCATCAGGGTGCACTGTATTCCCAGCACTCTGGGAAGCTGAGGCACAAGCATGCTAAATCTGAGTTCAACCTGGGCCATTTAGCAGTTAAGGGCTGAGGTTAGGGCTGGGGCTAAGGGTTTCACTCACGTAAAAGCCCTGGCTTCAATCGCCAAAGAAAAGGGACACAGAAGCAGCTAAGGGCTGCTTGTTTCTCCCTAGCAGGGCATCCATAAGCAAACAAGGATGGGGTCTGGTGAACTCGTGCTGCCACCTCCAGCAAGGGCTTTGTAGCAAAGTAACCCCAAATCCCTGCTCTCGGTCCCTCTGTGAGCACACTGCTGCACTGAGCCGACGATGGCTGGCAGTGGGTGCAGGTCTGGCATGCATGTGACCCTAAGTTCTGTCCCTGGACCACCAAATCAAGTCCAGTGGCCATGGCCAACACATCTTCCAGCTCCAGACGCCACTGAGTGGTGACACAGAGCCACCTCAGCTTAGGACCTCTCTTCCATAGAGTGCCCCAGCACACACCTGCGGACAAGTGTAAATACATGCCCAGCAGCTGAGACCACGCTGAAAACCAAGACTCAAGTGCGCTGATGGTCCCAGGCCCGCCCACAAAGACGTCGTAACTTACACCTGGAGATTCCAGTCACACATAACAGACCCAACTACAATTAATAAGAAGCACAAGGGCTGGGGAGAGAGCTCAGTGGTGTAAGCATCTGCCTGGCAGCGCAAGGTCCCAAGTTTGATCCCTGGTACCATATGCCAAGCCGGTGGGCGCACCATGCAGGCCACCGAAACCAGGCATGGTGGCACACATGTGTAATCCAGGCGCTGGGGAAGCTGAGACAGGAGGATCACTACGAGTCCAAACTATAGCAAGACCATGTACCAAAAGAATAAAAACTTAAAAAAAAAAAAAAAAAAGCACAAATGCCTCAGCCCAGTAATCCTCAACATAATGACCCCAGCATATCTTTCCAAATCATCTCAGGTTCCAGGGTACACAGCCAGACACCCACTCACCTGTCCCCTCCTCCTACCCACAATGCCTTTCTCGCCTCTTCCACCAGGCCTCCTGCCACCTGGCTCTCCAGGTGGTAGCCCATTAGCAATTTGGCTCATTCTTGCCTCATCCTCTCTGAGTTCTTACAAATGAGTGCTCCTCAAGGAAACTTGTTTCCAAAAATAACACATTCCCAAGCCAGGTGTGGTGGCACAGGACCCTGATCCCAACACCCAGGAGGCTGAGGAAGATCATCTGGGCTACAGAAGAAGTTCAAAGCCAGCCTGAATTACACAGATACCCTGTCTCAAAAACAAAAAACAAAGAAGCATTTTCAGCAGATCGGGAGGGCAGGGCTGAGGATTCAACCCAGGGCCTTCATACTGAGCTCTCTTCCCAGCCTTTTTTTATTTTTGATACAGGGTCTCACCAAGTTGCCAAATGCCACGGAGCAGCAGGTGGTGGAGCCAGGCTGGCATCCATACCCCACCACTGTCACCCAGGCCCCTTCCTGCAGCCCCCCACAACTCTCAGCAAGCCTAGCACTGCATGGGTACAATGGGGCCAAGAAGCAGCAGGACCATGCCGCAATCGCTTGGGGCTGGAGGAGACACCTGCATCCTCTGGCAGCTGCTCCAAGGCCCTCAGAGACAGGGAGTCCTGACCACAAGGCAGTCCTGCACCCTCCACAAAGCACCCAGTGCCCCCATCCCCTCGGAGGGAGGTTCCCATGCAGACCCCTGTCCTACACAGGGACGGGGTATAAGCTGCGCTCCGAAGGACCTTCCTGCCTGTTTCCAAACCTGAGATTAGTATCTGAGAGCGTTGGTTGACTGAGTAACGCCGGGAATCAGACTCTGAGAGTGACAGTGACAGTCCAGGGGTCCCTTTTGGTCACTCCTTTGGGCATGGGGTTCCTGCCCCATGAGAAACATCAGCTCTGAAGATATTAAGGATGGTTTTGACACTCCAGAGCCACTTGTGGCTAGTCACTGATGCCCAGGTGCTTCATCAGTGGCCTGGGCAGGTCTAGAAGTGACCAATTTGATCTGCCATGACACTGTGTCATCGGTTTGGATACTCAAACTCTCTCAGACGTCCAAACCCCAATCAGCCTGGGTACACCTCTGCTCTTAGGTCAGCAGGGTGCCAATGACATCTCAGGGTTTTCTTGAGTGGGGGGGGGGGGCTGTGTTTTTGACAGGGTCTCACTGTGCAGTGCGGTTCAGGCTGGTCTTGAGCTATTTTGTAGCTCAGGCTGGTCACCACCTCACAATGATCCTCCAGCCTCAGCCTTCCAAGTGCTGGAATTTCAAGCATGTGTCCACACACCGGGTGTTTGTGTGCCCAGCACCAGCACACCGCTTCTGGCTCCACCTAGGCTGCAGCCTGTGGGAATACCTGTAGGTGCTCCTCGACAGGCGGCACAGCCGGCCTGACTGCCTCAGAACATGAGTGGGAGGGAAGTGCTCAGACAGCCCAGGACTCACAGCCCCAGCCGCCACCTGGAGGATCAAAGGGACAACTAGACAGGGGCCATAGGCAGCTTCAGACACCAGAGGGCGCCCCAAGAGCGCAGTGGTTTCCAGGCCCTGCACAGGTCTAAATCACAGGGGATGGGGGAGGTGAACTGACCAGGGAGGGGGCAAAAGGGACATTCTGGGAACATAGGGCGCCCCTAGAGACACATCAGGGAGATCCCAAGTGGGTGCCCCTAAGGCTTCCTGGACAAGGATGTGCTGTACAAAGTCAAAGGGGACACCCAGCCGTGGGGCACCAGCAAGGTCTGGACTTGAAGTCCAGGGAGGAAGGTCCCGCGAGCCAGAGCGGGAGACCTGAACGGGCTCTAGGGCAGAAAGAGTTCTCCCAAGCTGCCTATGTGATGTTTCAGCCAAAACACTTGGCAGCTATGTGGACAGGAGAGATTTAAATTGATAGGGCTGGGCTGGGGAGATAGGTCAGCAGAATAAGCTCCTGCCTGGCAAGCGCAAGATCCAGGAGTTGGATCCCTGGTACTGTGAAAAAAAAAAAAAGATAGGACAAAGTCAATGCAAATAAACATGCGGCACGGCCAGAATCATTGGTGACCACCGCTTTGCAGACTTTATACATTTTTAAGAGTCCAGGCTGGCCCACAATTCACCATCCTGCCTCAGCCTCCTGAGGGCTGGGGTTACTGGTGTACAGCGTTCCCTCCACGTCTCCTTCCCTGTGGCATGAGCTAGTTTCCAGCAAGCAGGGTCACTCCTGGTCCTGGACAAGGACCAACTGAGTCTGAATCCGCGAGACACTTCTGCCAGAGGTCAGAAGCTGAGCTTGGGGCCGGCGAGATGGTTCAGTGGTCTAAAGCGCCTGTGTAGGAAGGCTCAGGCAACTGCAGGGACTGCGGTTCCATCCCCGGCACCACATGCTGCGCCAGCCCCACCACCAGGGCAGGCTGAGCCAGCCACAAAATGAATAAATAAAGAAACAAACAAACACAACAAGCAAACAAATAAATAAAAAAAAAAAATAAAAAAAAAATAAAAAAAAAAAAGAAGCTGAGCTTATGCTGCCCTAGAAGCTGTGTGGTCACCTTGGGCAAAGAGGGTACTGAAGGCATACAACAGCTGCTGCCACCCGTCCCTTCCAGGTGACTTCCTGCTGCAGGAGCCCCACCCAGCTGTGCACTGGACAGTAGGGGAGACAGCAGCCCAGCAGGGCACCCATTTGCCTGCCGCAGGCCTGGAACCTGAACTTCCTATCCTGAGCTGCCTCTCAAACGACTTTAGGGACCAGCTTGTGGAGACAGCCTGTTCGTTTAGCTTTCCTTCTTACCTCCCAA
Source organism: Capromys pilorides (assembly GCA_004027915.1). Classification (NCBI taxonomy): domain Eukaryota; kingdom Metazoa; phylum Chordata; class Mammalia; order Rodentia; family Capromyidae; genus Capromys; species Capromys pilorides. Next base: position 8,085 of record PVKN010006869.1, read on the forward strand.
TCCCTAATTTCAAGTTATTAAAAACAGAGCCAAGTGACTTACCTGGCTGGAGGAAGGCCTCCAACTGGGGCACACACATGTGCGGTCGCCCACCCTGGAAGTGCTGTCCACGTGTCCCCCTGGTCGCAGCCTGTTGGTTTTTACACTTATTTTCCATGCTGAGGATCAAACCCAAGGCCTCTCAACGCTAGATGCATGCTCGTCCACTGCGCTATACCTCAGTTCTCAACTGCTTGGAAAGTTGTCTAATTTGGTAGAGAAGCATCCTGACGTGAAGACATTGCCCTGTCCGACTGGTCGGTGGAAGCTAGAACTCGTGCCCACGGCCTCCACACTCGCAATTTGTTTGGTGCCTATCGTATCTCTCAAGAGCAGTTAACAAGCACCAAGGCACCACTGCATTTTGAGTCTAAATTGCACAGGCTGGGCCAGGGAGATAGCTCAGTAGAGTAAGCGCTTGCTTGGCAAGCACAAGGTCCTGAGTTCAATCCCCAGTACCACAAATAGATGATAGATAGATGATAGATAGATAGATAGATAGATAGATATAGATAGATAGAATAAAAGATAAATTGCACAGGCTGCTCTCAGATGTGCCATCCTCCTGCCTCAGCCTCAACAGCCACAATGACAGGTCATACCAGGTAATATAGTCTATTTCCTAACCAGGCTACTAAGGATATTTCCCAGCTCTTTCCTCATGTTAACCCTGGGAATCCATCCCAAAATGAGGTCTTTCAAGAGTTAAAGAAGGGGCCAGGAAGATAGCTTAGGGGCACAAGTGCTCCTGAGTTCGATCCCCAGTTCCACAAAAAAAAAAAAAAAAAAAGAGTTGAAGGAAAGTGGGTTGGAAGATAGCTGGGCAATCTAAGTGCCCACTTGGCAAGCACAAGGACTCAGGTTCAATTCCCAATAACCACATGCCGTGCTGGCCCCAGAACCCTGGCACTCTGTGCTGTCCACTGAAACTGGGTGTGGTGGTACCTGCCCATAATTCCAGTGCTGGGGAGGCTGACACAGGAGGATCACTATGAGTCTGAGCTGTGTAGCCAAACCCTATACCGAATAAAAGATTTTTTTAAAAAGTTAAAGGAGGAGATGGGGAGATAGCTCTGTGGCACAAGTGCTTGCCTGGCAAGTGCAAGGTCATGAGTTCAAACCCCAGTCCCACCAAAAAAAATAAAAATAAAATAAAAGTTGAAGGAAAGCTGGGCGTGGTGGCACGTGCTTGTGATCTCAGCACTCGGGAGGCTAAGACAGGAGGGCTGCTGTGAGCTCGAGACCAGCCTGGGCTACAAGGTGAGCCCAAGGCCAGCCTGAACTGCATAAGAAGACATTGCCCCAAAAAAGCCAAAACAAACAAACAAACAAAAAAAAAAATTGAAGGAGCCCCAGACCTTAGGGTCCATGCAACAAACATCCTGTCACACAGGAAAGCAGACAGCTTGGGAACCAAGTCTTTACTTTCTATGTCCCTCTGAACCCAGGGTAGATGGCTATGCGAGAAGCGCACAGGGAAGCCCTTCTGGCCACCTCCTCCTCCCTCTGCCTTCCCCTCTGCCCCACCCCCAGCAGGGCTCTTCCAGCAGGCATCAGAACCTTGTTAAAGAGAGGCCTCAGTAAGATCTGGTCTCATAGTGCCTGGCGCCTTAACACAGGATTAAAACCTCTCAAGGCCTCAGACGCTAGGATTGGCGGTACAGCTCAGCAACCTGAATGCTTGCTTAGGTAAGCGCAGGGGCCAGGGTTTGATTCCCGGCGCCACATGCTGCTGGCCCCCACCCTTGGGGCCTGCTGAGCTATGGATGGAGTCTGGGCGTGGTGGCACATGCCTGTAATCCCAACACTAGGGAGGCAGAAATCAGGAGGATCACTGAGTCTGAGCTACATACTGAAACCTTGCACACACACACACACACACACACACACACACACACCTCTCAGACCCTGAAGAAATAGTCAAAGGGGTGTGTCAGTTGGACTCTCCTGATAAAGATGAGGGAAATACAAGGATGGGACAATCATGGAAAACTGAGAGCCAGACATGATGATGGCACATGGTAGATCCCAGTACTCTGGGAGGCTGAGGTAGGAAGACTACCAGTTTGAGCTTAGCCCAGGAAACTTAGTAACTTATTGAGACAAAAATAAAAATATCAAAAGAAGGGGAAAAAAACAAAAAAGAAAAAAAAGGACTGGTACAGCTCAGTGTGAAGGCCCTGGGTTTAATCCCCAGTACCAAAAAAAAAAACCACTGAACTTAACACCTACCAAGCATTAATCACCATCTCGTGCTATCATGAACCCCATGAGAACCTTGGGAAGAAAGAGTCACAAATATACTCTCATGGGGAGGGAAATGGTGCGTTTCCATGGAATGCAACAAATATTCTTTACCTGTCTCCTAAAGGGTGCTGTGTCTTCTCTACTTGGGAAGATAGAGGAAATGCAGACACAGCCAGCCAGATGAGGCCAAGCCAGCGGGCCAGCGGCCCTGCCAGGAGGCGCTTGCACAGCCCAGGGCTGGGTGGGTCCTGTCAGTTCACATTGCTGACTCCCATGTCAAAAGCCAGACATCGCCCCGGCCGTGCTGAGGCTGGGTGGTCACTAAGGATTGCTGGTCCCTGATCAAGTACAAGACCTGTACCCCAGCAAAAGACCAGATCATTTTTAGACCAAGACCTCCAAAGAGAAATACAGTATAGCCCAGCGGGAGGGGCACAAGACACAGACCGGAGCTTGCATCCAGGCTCTGGAACGGCACCTGCTGTCCCCAAGGAGCACAGCTGGAGTGCCCGTGACAGGCATTACCCTCCTGACACTAAGGCAGCTCTCCGTCCACTGCTTCACAGGGCAGGGGAAGGGACTCCGTGCTGTAGCTGCTGTGTGATTCTAGTTTTCAAGGCCTTGTGAAAGGCACAGTGTTATCTGACCTCCCAGGCCCCTCAGGGGCCCCATCCTTGACCCCACGCAGGAGGGAGGCCAGCAGGCAGCGGGCAGCCCTGCCTGGAAGGTGTGGCCCTTCCCAGGCTTCAGGGACCTCACAAGCGTCTCCAGATCCCACAACCTAAGGGCTCATGCTGCTGTCACCAAGTCCCCACCAACCTGGGACCTAGGAACCCACAATCTTTTCAGAGCCTCCAGGTGACAGTCACATTCCTGTTGGCCAGGCAGCTGCACCCCACAAAGGTACCTTGGGGCATCACATTCACATGGCTTCCAGGCCTCTCCTAGCATGTACAAGCATGTATACATGTATGTGTGTGTGTGCAACACACGGAAGGGGACAGAAACACAAGTGCAGATGGCCTCTTCTGTCTCCTCTTTCAGTGATCCTGGGAAGAGATCCTGGCCCAAGAACCCTGGCTAGGACAGAGGGCTTAGGTCCCCTTGAAGCACTCCCCAGAGACACTGGGTGACAGGAGCCAGGTAGCCATTTCACTGAGGGAAGCCAGGTCAGGTTCAGCCTCTGAGGCTGCACAAGAGCTTCCTGTAAACCCAGCTGCCTCTCCTTCTGCTTCCCTTTCTTCCATCTGCTTGGTGGCCATGCAGGACACAGGCTCCAGGGACACCCAGGGACAGGGCCTTTGAATTATAGAGCAGCTTTCTTGCCCCTCTTAGAAAGGCCCTGGCTAAATAATTCACTATCCTGGAAGCCCCAGTGGTTTCCTCTGGCAGAAGTAGGTCAGGTGCACCTGGCCCTGGGGGTCGGCAGCCAGGAGGCCCAGGGCCAGCTTGGCCAGTGGCCTGCTAGCCCAAACAGTACAGCAAGGTAAGGGACGGTGTCACCCTCTCCTCCTTGACTGCCTGGTCCCTGTGACCCTCTCTGGCATCCAGGCTTCTCTTCCTCCTCCTGCTTTTCTGATCACCAGGCATGAGCACCTTAGGCCCAAGCCAGCAGGACAGCACTGGGCTGCAGAAGGGGCTAAGCAGGGCATGGAGTGATGCCAGGGTCCACAGTGGGGTGTGGGCAGGACAATGATAGGGGCAGGCAGCCAAGCCTAGCTTTGCTTGGGGCAGGGTTGGTATGGAGCCCACCAAGGGGCAGGCTCTGGGGCTGACCAGCCCTCTGTCGCAGGCACAGGGGTGCAGGTGGCTCTGGGGCCCTCACAGGTGGGAAGAGCAAACCAGGACTGCAGAATGCACAGGACAGAACCAAGGTGGCTGTGGGCACCTGACCGCTGCCCTGAGCAGCTCAGGCTAAGCACTTTCAGCTCCAGGACTCGTCAGGACTCGGCTGCAGCCCCTGCAGAAGGCCCCTCAGGGCAGGTGCCAGGCCACAGAGGCAGCTGAGCCCAAGATCCTCCCTGCTGATCCCCTGGTGGCTGTGCCTGCACCCCTGCACCTGCAGAGTTAGAAGCAGAGGTGACAGAGCAGTTGCTTTCGAGTTTTTTATTTCATATTTCCATATATTATCCAGTTTCACATTCTCACAGGATTGGCAAGTACAACAGCCGCCGTGTCCCCCACCTCTGCAACGGCAAGACCATCGCGGCCACAACAAAACATAAAGCAGTTTACTCACAACACAAAACAAAATTGCAGGACTTTTCCTTCATTTTCCTTAAACCATGCCTGACACAAGGCTCACTCACTGCTGAAGAACGGAAACCGCTGCTTCTTCGTGCCTCAAACTAAACATTAAGCTTCTCTGACAAGGCGAATGAGGTCTCTTTAATAATTAAAGTGGTACACACATGAAAAAATCCTTTAGGATGCATAAATATTTTCTTATGCAGGGTACAAAAATATTTTCCGCAATCTGGTTTCAAGGTTTGGAGAGAGGAGCAGTGGGGGTGGGCACACTGAGGCGGGGTGACTGTCCCCAGGATGACTGAGGATGCAGTGCAAGGCAGTGCTGCCCAGCTGCTGGGGGAGGGGTGCTGTGCGGTCAGAAGTGTGGGTGCCACAGGGCCCAGGCCTCCCAGAAACAGGCAGGGAGGCCCAGGGCCCAGGACCAAGAGCACCAGGACTCACTGCTATGGCAACGGTATGAACACAAACTACACTCACGTAAGTCACTGGTGCTGGAAAAACATGCAAAAGTGGATGCCTCGCTTTCCTGTGGGGCGTCTACAGAAAAAAGCAAATTAGGGTAAGGGTTTTGGAAGGGACATGGGGCATGGTCCACTTAGCACAGACGAAGGAGCCAACAGTCTCCAGAAGGAACTGCACACAAGCCTGGGCGGCTGCAGAAACTCGAGGACTTGTGCTGGCCCCACCCACGGGCCGGCGTCAGCTTCCTGGACAAGACCTGGACAGGCAAGAGAGGCAGCCATGAGCAGGGCCAGAGGTGGGGAGAATGCAGAGATCCTGGTGGGGTCCCAGGATTGAGGGGCAAAGGGCCACCCAGGAGAGGGAGGCCCAGGACAGCAGGAAGCCAGCACCATGCTGGCTAGGACACTGCAGTCCCGGTCCCAGGGCCCACACTTACCAGCACTAGCAGAATTGGCGATATTTCCATCCCTGCTGGGTGGCATCTGAGAGCGGGAACCACCGCATCTGCAAAAGATGCCAGGTCAGGAGCCAGGTGTGGTAGGGACTGTCACTGACCCTCAATCACCTTATGGACGGACGCCTTGAGAACAAGACGCTTTACCTGCCCCAGCACGGCTGTGGGCCAGAGGTTGCCCCGATGACTCAGGCAGTATCAGCCCCAAGCCACACAGTGGTTCCTACGATCTGCCTTCTGCCTTCTCAGAGAGTGAGAAAGGACACCGTCAGGAGAGGGAACCTAACAAAACCACACTTTTTTAAAATGTACTTTTTTAATACAAGGTCTACAGGATCTCACTACACAGGTCAGACTCATAGTGATCCTCCTGTGTTTCAGCCTCCCAGGTGCTGGGATTACAGGCTCGAAGGGCCACCCAGTCTCAATCAACATCTCAGTGGCGGGGGGGGGGGGGAAGGCACTTGGGATTGAACCCCAGTCCCTGTGCCTGGCTATAAAATCACGCTCTTCTCTGGGTCTTGGCACCCTCTTCCAGCTACAGAAAGATTCCAGAGGGAGAGCTGGCTGATGCTTCCACTTCCTTCCTGGGTCTTGGAACCCACCCACCCTTGAGCCAGCAGCCTCAAGAGTCCTTGCCAGGGCCTGGTAACATTTGCCAAAAGAGGCCCAAGCATTGACTCTCTACACTCATGGGCACCAGACCACGTGAGCACAGCACCTCAGACTACTACAGGGACTTAGGAGAGGGAGTCACCAGACGCCCATCAATGACCCATGGCTCTTGAGGAGCAGAGGGCACCAAGCCTGCATCCCAGCAGCCCTCAGGCCTGCACCCCTCAACCCCCTCACCCTATGCCAGAACCTCTTTGCAGCTCTGAGTACAGCACTGCTGTCACCATAATACAGCTGACCCCAGAACACCACCAGGACCACCTTCGCTGAACCCTGCGCACCACACCAAAGGTGTGGCCACTCTTGCCTTGGGAACATCTGGAAGGACATTTGCTCAGGGAACTCTGCCTGGCCTCACTGGCCAGCAGCCTAGAGGGACACACGAGAGGAAGCAGTGCTGTTTGTGGTTCAGTTTAGCTCCAGGCGCCCTAGGCAAAGCAGCAACCCAGAAGCCAGCCTCGCTGGGGACTCTTAGGGGGGCAGGGCTGAGCAGGGGGAGGATGGCAGCTCCACCCCAGCAGCCTCTGGGTCCCAACCACGCTGACACTACTCACTGCTGCTGCCGCCACTCTTCCCCTTAAGAGGCAGCCTGGTCCCTTCCCAGATCTCTCCCTAGGCATCAGGGCCCCAGCTGTCCCTGCCAAGCAGGGATTCCTGAGGGGTGATCCCTTTGGCTGCTTCAGAACAAGGAGAGAAGATGCAGCTCCAGCCCCCTCCCCCTTCCCCTGGGAAGAAACTAAGTGGGCAAAGAAAGGAATCTACATGAGACATTGGAGGAGCCTATAGAAATGGGCCTCACACCTCAAAAAGTCAGACCTGAGGCTGGTGAGCCTGCACCTGGACCTTCTAAAAGGCCTGGGAACCAGAAAGATGCAGAGGGTGTGGCAGTCACTGGCCTGAGATTTTTCCCGAGACTGACAGCTGTACGTGGTGGTTCATACCTAAAAGCTAGGTGCCCAGAGGCCAAAGCAGGAGAAGGGCTTAAGTTCAAGGCCAGCCTGGGTTGTATACTAATAACCTGACTCAAAAAAGCTCAAACAAGATAAACCATAGATGGCCTATTTCATGTAGGCCTGGGGCTCGGTCTCCCACTGAGCTACCCCTCACATCCAGTGACTTTAATCGAAGACCTGCATGTGTGGAGTTTCTTACACACCTGCTTCCAGGTGGGAATGGAAAATGAAATCCCGCCCTCAAGGAGACGAAGGGACCTTCTCCAGGCCACCAGCTTTATGCATCCTGCCCAGAAGAGGAGGCAGTAAGCCGCCTGAGGCCACAAGGGGACCAAGCTCCAGAGCTGGCTCCACATCCCAGGGCTAGGAGAAAGGGGTGCAGGCTCCCACCTCTGCCTGGCCCTCAGCATTCCCACAGCTCCTTGGGTTCAGGACCTTCAACTTAGACCAAAACCCACATTTCTTACTACAGGCATTCAGCCCATTTCAGGCAGTGCTATGGAGGAGAAGGGGTGGCTTTCTGACTGGTCTCATGGCCCTTTCACTACCGTGGAGGTAGATGTCAACCAGTTTGCAGAGCAATGGCAGAAATAATGATGTCATTAGTCTGCCTCCCCGAAAACACCACTCATTATCCTTTGGGGTGGCCTCCAGTCCCACAGATGCCAGACACCCAAACAACAGGGACAGGAAGCATCACAACAGAAGCAGCCCCTGGTGCTGTCCCATGGTGGCCCTGGCCTTGGCCCACAGGAGGAAGTGGAGACCAGGTGAGCAGCCCGCCTAGAGGCAGGAGGCAGCCGGGATCCAGGCTAGAGCTGCAAGACTAGCACAGATGACAAAGGAAGGGACAACAGGCAGGCACGCAGCTCTGTACACACAGCCCAGGAGGACAGCAGAGGGCCGGCCCCAGTTGCATGTGACAAACCCACTGTCCCTGGCTCCCACCTCCTTCTTGGGCCAGGATCTCAGAGGCAGGGGCTACAGCCCCTCCCCCCACTGCCTAATACCCTCTTCAGGCAGGGTCTGGGCCCTGAGTGACCTTACAGAGATAACTGTGGCAGAGCTGGGGCTGCAGCCAGGGGCGTAGTAAGGCAGTGACCACAGCCCCACGCAGCCCTGAGATCCCACACCGTGCAGACCTGTGCACTGGCTTCCCAGCTCCCCGGGCAGTGCCACTCCTAGAAATGGTGCATGGAGCAGTACCCTCCAGGGATATCTCTGTCCCCTTGCCAGCCTCAGATGGATCCTCCAGCTATCTAAGGGCACAGCCAGGGAACAGTGGTGGTCAGTCCCTTCACCAGGTGCCATTTGGGAGGATCCTTGCCAGGGAAGCAGCCTGCTGAGGGCGTGGTCCCCAGACCCCAACTTCACATCTTATAAACTGCACTGCCCTTCTCTAAGCCCCTCCCAGGTGTGGGGCTGGCACAAGACACAGCCCCGCCCCCTGCTCCCTATGGCTGCAGAGATCCAGACTTCAAGGGAACAGGAGCAAGCACTGGGCAGGCGCTCTCTCAGCACCCCTGCGCACTGTCCCCAAGGGGTCCTTACGCCCCAGGCACAGGCCTGCTTCTAGGCTTCCAGACAAGCAACAATCAAGGCATAAACATCTTAAAAGCTTGTAAAGTTCACAAACACAGGAAAAGACAGAGGAGGTGGTACAAGGCTTGGCTTGGTTGGGGGAGTCGTGGTCCTATCATCAGAGGTGGGCAAGAGGGTCCTGGACCGCAGGTGCCAGGGGTAGAAGAGTGACCCCATCCTCTCAGTGCCCATGCACTATGCCAGTATCCTCCTTGGGAGCTCTCTGCTCACCTCTGGTGGGATCCTGAGCCCCAAGAGCAGAAACACATAGCTCCCCACCCCCTACCCCCAGGACTTACCTGAGCATGCAGGGTGGCGGCCGCAGTGGCAGCTGGGTAAGTGAAGGCACTGTGCGAGATGGCCGGCATCAGCTCTGAGCTGTACACGGGGTAAGGGGTCCAGGCCTCTGGGGACGTGGGGATCAGAGCAGCACCCATCAGGTCATCTATAGTGGGAGACGAAGGCCTCCAACGTCAGTGCTCATCCCTGCACCCCTTTCCAAACAGAGAGGGGTTCCCAGAGCTGCGGCCCCACCCCACATTGCAGAGGACCCCAGAGCAGTGAAGGAGGCCATATGGGCATGGCCCTGTCTGACTCAAGAGGCTCACAGACAATCTCAGTCCATCCTGAGAGAGAAAACAGAGAAGGTGGAGAAGAGGTTGGGGAGCCCTACAGCACGGGCAGCCGGAGTCTCGGAGAGGTGTCTCAGGTCCAAGGAGCAGGGCACCAGGATTGTGAGGCCTGCCCTGTACACAACCCCACGAGAGGCCACCGCCCTGAGTGCCACTCACAGGGGTCCCGAGTGATGAAATGCGCTCCCAGGGCAGGGTGAACGCTGCTAGGATTTGGCGTCGCCATCAGCTTGCTCTTGGCCATCTTGGTGTTGGCCTTGGCAAATTCAAGCCTCAGGGTCTGCGGGTTCTCGGGATCGAAGCGAACGCCCTGCATGGGAAGAGAAGGACAAGAAAGCCCCACACCGCTAGCTGTGCTAGACACCAGAAAGCAGCTCCACACAGGCTGGGGCACACCCTGGGGCACAGTAGTGGGACCATCCCTCAGGCATGGTGACACTTATCACTGAGGGCTAGCCAAGGCCTTTTCCTGAGCACGGAGTGGGAGAGGGAGAAGGATCTGTGGAGGACAGGGACGCCCACTGCTGAGGACCGTGGTTTCAGAGAAAGGCCTGTTCTCTGCCTACTCACGTTCAGCGCACTCTTGGCCGCTTCTGCACCTGCCCGGCTGTCAAAGATCACAAAACCAACAGGCTAGTAGGAGAAAGAGAAAACACCCTGGCATCTCTACCTCATCCATCCCCACAAACAAAAAGACCCAGGTTGTTAGGTGTGACGGTGTGCACCTGTAATCCCAACACTTGGAAGGCTGAGGCAGGAAGATTCTCTTGCGTTCAAGGCCACCCTGGATTATACAGCAAGTCAAGGCCTGCCTTAATTGTACAGCAACACCTGTATATCTATCTAATCTAATCTAATCTAATCTATTTTTGGGGGGCCGGATCAGCCCATGCTAGGGCAGCGCTGGTGCGGTATGTGGTGCTGGGGATCAAATCTCGGTTCCCTGATTCTTGGTTCCCTGTGCCTGCCTAAGCAGGCGCTTTAGACCACTCAGCTATCTCGCCAGCCCAAGACCTTGCCTTTTTAAAAAGCGATCTATACTCACCTGCCTGGCAAATACAGATCTCGAGTTCAAGTCCTAGTACCAAAATACAAAAATAAAAAAGACCAAGGCTGAGGCTGTAACATGGGGCAGAATCCTTGCCTCCTATGTGTGAAGCCTTGGGTTCCAGCCCCACACCACGAAGAGAAAAACAAAGGGCTGTCACCTAGCTGGAGGCAACACTCACCCCACTGAGGAGAAAGCAGGGTCCTCACTCTCACAAGGACAGCTGCGCGCTCTCCACTGCCCCACTTTCACCCCAGGCTGGCACACGCTGGGCAGCAACACCCACAAAGCCCTCCCCGGCTCTTAAACTCGGTGCTTCCAGGAGAAGCCCTTTTATTTTTATTTTTTTGGGTCAAGAGTTTCACTACTACGCTAGACTAGCCTTGAACTCGCACTCCCTGGCCCTCCGGCCTCAGCCTACCAAGTGCTAGGACTGCAGGTGTGCACCCGGCGCCAACTTCATTTGGCCAAGCATCAGTGGAGACCGGGCACGTCCTTGAAGCTCAGGAGCCCCTCCCCCCACAGTTCCCTGAGTCCTTGAAGCTAGCTGGGCCAGCTAGCTAGTAAAGAGACAGAGCATGTGGAAGGCACCCTCCTTTCACCCCAGGACAGAGAGAGCTGGCAGGGACTGGGTCCCCACTGCCACAGGCTTCATCCAGGGAAAAGGCCTCAGGCCCCAGTGCCAGCTCAGCTGTTGGCCTGGTAGGGAGGAAGACAAAGCCCGGGCGCGAGTACCTGTCTGGAGGTGAGCTTGATCAGGGATCCCTCGTATCCCTGTGGAGAGAGGCAGTGGTCACAGCCCTGCCCCCTGCCCCCTGCCCCCCAGCCCCCAGACGGCTCACATCACCCCCATGGACCCCGCTGCTGGAGCTACGCAACCCGGCCAACTCACATGTGCTCCACTACCCTGCGCTGCAGGGGGCACAGACCCTGCCTCCTACACTGCCCCACCTAGACGCTGAAGAAGCTGCTCGGAACCTCCAGGGGCCTCAGCCAGAGGAGGAAGCAGGCTCACTGAGCACGAGTGGGCAAACCCAGCACGGGCAGGTCAGGGCCAGGCCCCGCCCCACTCACCTTGAATGGCCGGAAGAGCAGGTAGAGCTCTCTGGGTTTGATGTCCACAGGAAGCCCACTGACAAACAGCGTCCGCACCTGGGGCAGACAGGAGCAATCAGGCCACAAGACAGGGCACACAAAAATGTCACGATTCTTCAAAGATGCCCAGAAGATGGGCGATGGAGAGGGAGCTGCTCCAGTCTGGGAAAGGGCAGAGCTGTCCTGGAGTGATGTCAACAGAGGCCCCACCCCCGCGCCACCCTTACTGTTTCCCTTCTCTCAGGCTCTGACCTGGTAGGAAATCTGTTAAGACTCTTGCCTCTAGGCCCAGCTCTTGAACTACAAATTTACTATGCATGAGAGTAGATAAGGCGTCAGAAAGAGAACACACCACCACCACCACCACCACCACTGGGGATTGAACTTAGGACCTTGCGCTTACCAAGCAAAGCACTTATTCTACTGAGCTATCTCCCTGGTCCAGAAAGGGAACAATTACTCGAGGTTTTGAAGGATGAGTAAGATCTTGCCAGCTTTAAATGAGGCAGACAAATCCATCTAAGCCTCCCAATCCCCATGGTTTTACAACAGTGGCAAAGCCAGGTCTAGGGACCAAATATCCTGCCAAACCTGGCCTCCGGAACAGCAAGTGGGTCCCTGAGTGGGATGGTAAACCTCCTGCTGCTAGTTCAATGTCACAGGTACCTGGTGCTAAGCTAGCTGTTACAGTGACCCAGGACTGGGGAGGGGAGTTTCCATTATAGACCCATTAAAAATGGTCTTAAAACTGGATCCTTGAATAAACGAAGCCAGAACACTACGCAGGAGGCCTTCTCCACACACTCCACCTGCTCGGTGCCACATCTCATGGGGCTAAAATAGGTATAGGTCTTCCAGACCCTCAACCCACCTCAGGGCCAGCCTCGAGAGCTCAGCTGCCTGCAGCAGGCCACACTCCCTTTTCCCCAAGGACAAAAGTCTTGCCCCATGCTCCAGGTAGCAGGCTATGTGGGACACTGGCTTGTATCAGGGACCTGGAATAACGTGGCCATCACACCCAACATACACAGAGCCCAGGAGAGCCAGGAAGGAGCAGAGCAAACAGCCCACAGGACGCCAGTGCTCACCTCACCACCCGCATCCACACCAGAGTGACAGCAATGCCCTGCCAAGGCAAGGACAAATGTCTTCCCTCATGTGGTTTTAGGCAAGCACACCTGGCAAGGTGACTGGCACTTAGGACGCAGCCCTCTGGCCACGCCACCTCCCTGCCATTAGAGCCAGTGACCACCCTTGCTCCTGGGTAGGAGCCCCTGTGAGGTCCTCTGTCCCCGCTATCTGGGCTGGACAATGGACGGCACAAGGAAGGCACAAGACACCTAAGTCGCCCCCCCCCCCCCCCGCAAGAATCCCGAGCAGTTCCTCACACCCCAGGGACCACCGAGATCACCCAAGCTAATTTTAAACCCTTCCTCAACGGCTCCTCCCAGCAGACCTCCCCAGAGGCTCCTGAAATAGAAAGTTCAGGGCGCACAGCTTCCCAAGCACATGTATCTCACCCCACCTGCAGCTGAGACGCTGGTTCCCAGCCCTCCCTCTGGGTCAATGGCCCTGCTCCCTTGGTTTCCATTTCTCAGGTTCTAACATCCCCCAAGGGCCAACTAATAGTACCTGTCCTGCCGCTGGCTGCTCTGGAGACACAGACCCTGGCAGCCACAGACCCTGTGCAAGGAGCTCCGTGGGAGAAGGCGGAGTCAGGCTGGCCTGTCCTGAGCATGCGCCTGGTTCTTACCTGGTTCTGGCCACCTGGGCCAAGGGGACACACCCAGCCCCTTTCAGGCAGGGACAATGAGGCCCAGAAAAGCCTAGAAGGTTTTCAAGGACACATGGCATAGTTCATATGGAGGAGTGGACTCTGATCAGGGCTGCAGGCAATCTGCCCGGCAGGCTACCAGCTGGGGCCAGGTGATGGCTGGACAAGAGCAGAACCAACCCAAGGTGAGGTAGCCTCAAGCCCACAGCCTGCTCACCAGCTGGTGGGAAGAAGTTCCAGGGTCCCAGCAGCCCCCGCCTGACCCAGCCCCCATGCCCACCCTTCAGCTCGGCAGGGAAAGGCACGCCCAGCCCCTCCAGCTCTTAAGCCCCTGTTCCTCCCCATCTCTACCCATCCAGAGCACATGAAGCCCACAGCCAGGCACTGACAGCCCAGGCCTGGACTGCACCTCACTGCACACCCTGGTGGGCACACAGGACGCCAGCTCCCCTTGGGACTCCTGGGACCACCCACTAGCAAGGCCCTCACCGCAGTTCCCAGACTGTGAGCGAGGCAGCCTCACTGGTCCCTGCAAGCTTGCTTCAGCCTCCCAGGAGGAAGACCCCGTTTAAGGGCATCTAGAGGTTGCCACCTACCTCAAACCCTCCCCATTCCACAGATGAGGGGGCATCGAGGCTCAGAACAGGGTCTCGACATACCCAATGACAGTCAGGATCCCTGAGGATGCCCAGCTACTCCTCTGAGGCCCACAAGCAAGTGTCCCGCCTCTGGCCAGCACAGTTCCTCCTCTATGGCTGGCGCACACCTGAGGGTGACCTGGCTGGATGCCAACCTAGCCAACCCAGGTACCAATAGCTGGTGAAGCCCACAACAGGAAAGTGACCAGGGCCAGGGAGATAGCTCAGTAGAATAAGCACCTGCGTGGCAAGCACAGGGTCCTGAGTTCAATTCCCAGTACCACAAAAAAAAAAAAAAAAACCTTGGAAAGTGACGACCAAAGATCCCACACCTACCTACACCACACAAAAAAATGCTATAGAGCCACCACACCTGTAATTGCAATACTCTGGGAGGCTGAAGCAAGAGGACTGCAAATTCAAACCCAGTCTGGGCTACCGGTGACTTAGCAAGATTCTGTCTCAACATAAAATCTGTAAAGGGGCTGGGGGTAGCTCGGTATGAAGGCCCTGGTTTAATCCCCAGTGCCGTCAAAAGAAAAGGAAGTTTCAAGCGTTTGAGGAAAAGTACGAGGGGTGCTCAGCAGTCAGCAGCCCCCAGAAAGCATTGAGCTCCTCTGCCAGCACCCCCTTCTGCAGAAGCATCTGTAACCCAAAGGGCTGCATCTCCCTGTTCCCTGAAAGGGAGGGGCAACCAGAGCCCTTCAGAAGGGTCACCAGCAGGCCAGGCAAGAGCTGGTGGGGCAGGCCCTGGCTGGGAACTTGTCCCCATGCAGGTCAGCTGTGCAGCTGCTGCCACACGGACAGTGCCTTGGCACTGTCCTTTAGAGGGCCCGGGAGCAGGTGGACAGGTCCACCCCCAGGCTGACTCCCAGTGTAGGGAGGAGGGGGAGGAGAGCCCCCAGGGTCACAGGAAATAGCACCCTATCACCAGCCCTATTTTGAAAAACCTGGGCTGGGAAACTACCCCTCTCTATAGTAAAATCATAAAACCCAAGAACTCATGAAGAACTCATGTACACATGCAGTCTACAGCTGAGCTACCACTGCTACTCTAATAACAGGTTTAAAAGGAGCTTTTTCTCTGGGAGACTGAGACAGGAAGATCTCCACCTCAAGTCCAGTTACGGCAACTTGGGCAGGCTCTGCCTCACTGTAATATTAAAACGGATGAGGATGGCCAGCAGTATAGCTCAGCGGACTAAGTGCTTGCTTAGGGAAGCGCAGGGACCAGGGTTCAGTTCCTGGCCCTGCCTGCCATGCCGGCCCCGCTCTCGAGCACCAATGAGCCAGCGATGGAGTCCGGGCAAGGTGGTGCACACCTGTAATCCCAGCAGTTGGGAGGCAGGAAAACAGGAGGATCACTACGAGTCAGAGCTGTGTAGTGAGACCCTATACAAAAAAAAAAGACAAAAATAAAACGGATGAGGATATACAGCTCTGTACAAAGACCCCAAGTTCAATCCTCAGTGCAACAAATTAAAAGTTAAATAACTAATATTAATTAAAAGAAAACAGGAAGCTGGGCATGGTGGCACACACCTGTAATCCCAGCACTTGGGAGGCTGAGGCAGGAGGATTGGCGCAAGTTCGACACCAGCCTGGGCTACAAAAGTGAGCTCAAGGCCAGCCTGAACTGCATGAGACCCTGTCTCAAAAAGACAAAAAAGAAAAGAAAAAAGGAGATCCAGGTCTCCCCTGGCCACCCATTCCTTTCCTTTATTAAGACATCAGGGGGGCTGGTGAGATGGATCAGCGGTCTAAAGTGCATGCATCGGGAAGTTTAGGCCACCGCAGGGACTGCAGCTGGATCCCAGGCACCACATGCTGCACAGAAGGCTAAGCCGGCCATAACACAAATAAATGAGGTTTAAGAAAATAAAATAAAGAAACAAACACAACAAGCAAACAAACAAATAAATAAATAAAAAAATTAAAAAAAAAAAAAAAGAAAAAGAAAATAAAATAAACTTAAAAAAAAAAAAAAAAAAGAGAGAGAGAGAGATCAGGGGCCAAGGAGATAGCTCTGTGGCACAAGTACCCGCCTGGCAAGTGCAAGGTCATGAGTTTGAACCCCGGTCCTGCAAAAAAAAAAAAAAAAAAACAGAGATCAACCGCCACGATTAGGGGGCCAGTTCTAGGTTTCTTTGTTCCAAGGCCTCTGGAGGTCAGAGTGCAGGGAGAGGCTCTGCAAGCGCATCCAGGCCCAGGCCCATGGGGTGCTTTTCCTTCACTCCAACCTCATTTGCTTGAAGACCGTCAGGAAGGTCCCAAGTACACTTTCTGGAACAAAGTGCTTTACTCATTGCTGAGACAAAATGCCTGAGAGCCAAAGTTAGGAGGCTTATTGTTTGTTTGTTTGTTTTTGGTGCCAAGGACCCTGAGACCCAAAGTTAAAGGAAAACAGGTTTATCTGGCTCACAGTTTGTGGTTCAGTTCACCGCCAGCTGGCGCCAAGGCAGGGTGGCATCACAGAGGAGAAACAGGCACGGCGAGCTCAGAAGGCAGCAGGGGCAAGCAACCCCCTCTTTCTGTCTGTCCCTTATGTCTGACAGAGCCACCCACACCCCAGGCATGGCAGCCTAAATCCTACCCAGACCTGAGGCTTTGGGGGGACATCTAGACAACCAGCCAGGACAGCGTGCTGGACCCGCAAGGAACCAGCATAAAAGCACAAATGCACACACAGCAGAACAGGCTTCTAGGCAGGACATGGGCTGTGACAGGCCCCTTTCCCTGGGGGACAGACTTGTCATTCAGTTTCCGCCAAGGCCAGGGCCTGGAGCAGTGGCCTCATGAAGGGTCCTGAGGGTCATGGAATACATACAGGCACCACTAGAGAGCTGCCTAGTACCTCTGCAAGAGAAGGGACCAGGCCACAAGATGACCCTCACAAGGCCACACACACAGCCTCCCATCTGAGTCCCAGCAGCTCAGAGGTCAGCTCCTCAACTCCAATTCTCACCCATAACAGAAAGGGCCAGCTCTGCTTCCTAAATCTCAGTCATGCACCTGTAATCTCACCATTCTGGGAAGCTGAGACAGGAGGATTATTTCATTCAAGCCCAGCCCTGGCTGACTTAGCGAGAATCTCCAAATTTAAATGTGAGTCAGCGAGATAGCTCAGCAGACTAAGTGCCTGTTTAGGCGAGCACAGTGGACAAGGTTCGATCCCCAGCACCACACGCCACGCCTGCCCCCATCCCTGGATGTACTGAACCAGCAAGAGCATGGTGGTGCATGCCTGTAATTCCAGTGCTGGTAAGGCTGAAAATAGGAGGATCACTAGGAGTCCAAGCTACACAGTGAGACCTCACACCAAATATATAAGAAAAAAAAATTTAAAAGGGCTGAGGGGGCTGGGGATTTGGCTCAGCGGTAGAATACTTGCCTAGCCAGCTGGAAGCCCTGGGTTTAGTCCTTGGCATGAAAAACAAAAAAATAAAAAGGGCTGAGGATGCAGCTCAAAGCAAAGAAGGCCCAGGTTCACCTCCTAGTATCACAAACAGCTGCGCACCCTGGAGCACACCACAATACTCTCTTAGCCTTTAGCTCTGACGGACAACTACAGTCAGCTGCAGACCCTATCAGCCCTAGGGTCACTGAGACAGGACCCTAATGGGAGCCGCAGCCCACACATACAAGGGCATTCACAGCTCTCCTAACAGACCAATGCCACCCACCGATCTGAATGGGCCCCCCAGAAGGAAAGGGGCCCTGTGTAGAGTCAAGCCATGGGACTCGGGTTCTACATTTGGTTCAGAGGTGGCAGCCAGGTCACCGCCCACCTCAGGTGGCCACGTGCCCTTCTCACCTAAGCTTGGGCAGAAGACAGCTCAGCTGCACATGGTGGTGCACTCCTGTGATCCCATCACTCTGGGAGGCTGAAGCAGGAGGGTTGCAAAGTCTGAGCCCAGCCTGGGCACCTTGGGGACCACCTGAGACCCTATCCCAGTGAGCCAATCAATCAATGTATGGGGGGCTGCAGGCTGGGGATATAGCTCAGTGGCACAAGCGCCGACCTAGAAAGTGCAAGGTCCTGGATTCGATTCACAGTACATTAAAACAAACAAAAACATTATAGCAATGGATGGAGCTAGAGATATAACGCAGGACAAAAGCCCTGGATCAATGCCCAGTAATACAAAAGCAAACAGAGCAGGGTCAGCTAGCCCCACCATCCTTCACTTGATGACATTTAAGATGTCAGGGATTTTTAGTCAGAAACGGCTCCATCTCAAGGTGAGACTCAGACCACAGGCTTGCAGTAAGAGCTGCACTGTTCCCTTCTGTCACGAGCAGGAAAAGGAGGAGCTGGAGGAGCAACAGGAGGTGGTGGGCTGGGGTCACCAGGCTCTACCTCAGGGGCTCCAATGGGGCCTGCCATGACCCTAGAAGCCAAGTCTCTCTTGTACTGCAGCAGCACGGGGCGAGCACCCAGGAGGGGCCACTTGCACCATGAGGGTGGAGTGGGGTGACTGCCGCAGTCCTGGGACTGACTTATAAGGCTCTGAGCGAGGCCATGGGACACAGCTGGGCACACGAACCCCAGGGATGCGGACCACGCTTCTCCTGGGGAGCTTGGGCTGGCACAGAGCTCAGCAGGTTGCCTGCAGCTGCACCTGGTGTGCGAGTCCAGTCGGGGTCTGTCCTAGCATCCTGCCTGCCCCAAGACCAGCTCAGGGTCACCACACTATGCCTTCTGGCTGGGTGGCCCTACCTCGTGGTTTCCCTGTAGGTCTGTCCATCACACAGCCATGGCTTGTGGGCTAGACTGCCCCCCCTTTTTTAAACTTTATTTATTTATGGCTCAGCCTGCACTGGGGGTGGGGCTGGCACAGTATGTGGTGCCAGGGATCAAACCGCCATCCTGCAGTTGCCAAAGGAGGCACTTTAAACCACTGAGCTATCTCACCGGCCCCTCAACTGTCCTTTCAATGTAAGAGGTATAACAGGTATATGGGCTCCAAGACCAGAGGCAGACTGGGGTCAGGGCCAAGTGGCTGAGTTTGTGAGGCCCTGTTCGTGGCCTGCCAGCCACTGTGTGGCCAGGGTGGGGAGCAAGTTCTCTAAGGGAAGAGCCAGATGCACAGGCACCAAGCGCTAAGCCGGAAGCTCTGTGTCTCGCTCTCCTCCTGGCCGCTCCTGTCCTGAACACATGGCTTCATGTCCTGAGAGCCCACAAGGTCACAACCTACCCATGCAGGATCTGCGCTTCACATAGAGAGCCAGAGCGGACAGCCTGTGTGGCTGCAGACACAGCCCCTAGCCTGCCCCTGTGGCAGGTGTGGGCTGCCACTGCCACGGGCCACCATGCCACTGATCACTGCAGAGGATGATGAAGTACCAAAACCGAGACGGGCTTTCTGCTCAGGAATGGAAGCTGCTCTGGGCCTGGATTTCTGGTCACAAACACTTTAAGGTCCCTGTACCCAAGCTCCACCTGGATGGAGCAGGGAACCAAGGTCCGGGGTGTGGCTTAGCACATGCCAGGACCTGGTTTGAACAGTCAATAAAGAGGGTGCACATGGGCCGGCGAGATGGTTCAGTGGTCTAAAGCGCCTGCTTGGAGGGCTCAGGCAACTGTGGGGACTGCAGTTCGATCCCCGGCACCACATGCTGCGCCAGCGCCACCACCAGGGCAGGCTGAGCCAGCCACAAAATGAATAAATAAAGAAACAAACAAACACAACAAGCAAACAAATAAATAAATAAATAAAATTTAAAA
>PVKN010006870.1:0-27651 GCA_004027915.1 Capromys pilorides
AAAAAAAAAAAAAAAAAAACACGGGTCATTTTTCCCGTGGTGCACCCAACTTAACCACCTCTTCAGGCCACAGAAGAGCATCCAAGAGTTCCTGGTGATCCAGGAAAAGAATTCAAGCAACCAGCGCCCCAGAGCCTGAAGGCCAGGAGCCCCAGCTTCAGGGCAGACATTCCTCGGAAGATGCCTGGCAATGTCTGGAAGCTTCATTTAGTGTATCGTGAAGAAATGTACTCTGAGGGCAGGGGCCAGAGCTCAGCAGCAAGAGGGCCTGCTTGGCAAGTGCAAGGTTCTAAATTCAGTCCCCAGCACTGCAAACAAAGAAATGCACTCTGGTGGTGTAAGCTCAAAATGAACGTAAGTCAAGCTCAGTGCTGATTTCAGAACCTCGGCCTCATCTGTGGAGCAGAGGGGACAGGAAGGGACTGTGTTCCCTTTCTACACTGCCACCAGCCTCTCCCCAGGGGCATCTGAGGAAACCCTGCAGCGGCCGGGAGTGTCCTGCACACACGCTTACACCTGGACATGCAGACAGTGCCTGGATCTTAGGATCTGCGCTCTGGGGAAGATGTAGCGCTGACAGGGTAGCTCACCAGGACACAAGCAGCAAAAGGTGTGGGCTCAGTCCCCAGACTGTAACTGAACAAATAAGTTACAGCGAATCGACTCCTGCCTGCAATCCCAGCTGCTCAGGAGGCTGAGGCAGGAAGGACACAAAGTCAAAGCCAAGCGAGGCATCACAGAGTGCAGGCCGGTGATCCCAGCACTCCTGGAGGCTGAGGAAAGAGGGCTGCATGTGGAAACTCAGCCAGGGCAATTGAGGAAGTCAGTGAAACCCTGTCTGGAAAAAAAACCCAAGCACAAAACAGCCGGAGTGGTGGTTCAGAGTGAGGGTCCTGGGTTCAGTCCCCGGTTTCACCAAGAAAACAAAACATTTGCCGGCCTCTCATCTATGACTTCTTCCTGTCTTGAAACAGCTATGATTACTCAGCTATAAGGAATGATAAACTAGAAGACTTCATAGATAACTGAATGTATCTTGTTTTTTTTTTCTGCGTGTGGGACTGGGGTTCGAACTCATGACCTTACACTTGCCAGGCAGGCGCTTGTGCCTCAGAGCTATCTCCCCAACCCCAAAATTTCTTTCTTTTTGGTATTTTAGGGACAGGGCCAACACAGTAGGCCCGGTGATCAAACCCCTGGCCTCTGTGCTTGCTTGCAGGCGCTTTAATCCACTGAGCTATTTGGCTGGCCACTGTATCTTGAACATATACTCATAAGTGAAATAAACCAGACCTACATATGGAAAATCATATAGTCTCCCTAGTAGAACTCAAAAGAAGAAAAAATAAATAAATAAATAAACAAACAAACAAACAAACTTTGGGGGGTACCAGAAATCAAACTCAGGACCTTGCGTTTTCTGCATCCTCAACCCCTATAATTTTTTTAGAAGAGTGACTTAAATACAAAATGCATTTGGAAGAGTTTTTAAAAATTAAGGTTTATTGAAAGTGTTAATGTTTAATTAGTTGGCCAATCTTACATACCTATATCTATTAACCTAAACAGCTTTGATGATGAAAATATGTAATACAACCATTGTTAAATTTTTGTTCTTTTTTTTTTTTTTTTAATTTTTATTTATTTATTTATTTGTTTGCTTGTTGTGTTTGTTTGTTTCTTTATTTATTCATTTTGTGGCTGGCTCAGCCTGCCCTGGTGGTGGCGCTGGCGCAGCATGTGGTGCCGGGGATCGAACTGCAGTCCCCGCAGTTGCCTGAGCCCTCCAAGCAGGCACTTTAGACCACTGAACCATCTCGCCGGCCCCAAATTTTTGTTCTTGATTTGAAATTCTGTACTATATGTACTCTTGCTTCTTACTCTTTTTCTATCTTTGTTTCTGCTATTTTCACTCTTTAAAAAAATTTAAAAAATAAATAAATTTTTAAAAAATGAAAAAAAAAAAGAGCTATGAGGCTTTGGTGTGTTTATCTCCCTATTTATATTCTTGGCTTTGGAAATTGATCAGTATATTATATCATAAAATCACTTGCTATTTAGTAAAAAAGAACATTGAAAAGCACTTTTTGAGAAGGTATCTCATTTTTTCTGCACAGGCCTCGGACAAACATGGCTACTGCCAAGGGGATGGCGATCGGCATCGACCTGGGCACCACCTACTCGTGCGTGGGGGTGTTCCAGCACGGCAAGGTGGAGATCATCGCCAACGACCAAGGCAACCGCACCACCCCCAGCTACGTGGCGTTCACCGACACCGAGCGGCTGATCGGGGATGCGGCCAAGAACCAGGTGGCCATGAACCCCCAGAACACGGTGTTCGACGCCAAGCGGCTGATTGGCCGCAAGTTTAATGATCCTGTTGTGCAGTCAGACATGAAACTGTGGCCTTTTCAAGTGATCAATGAAGGAGGCAAGCCCAAGGTGGTGGTGTCCTACAAAGGTGAGAACAAGGCCTTCTACCCAGAGGAGATCTCTTCCATGGTATTGACCAAGATGAAGGAGACCGCAGAGGCCTTTCTGGGCCATCCTGTCACCAATGCTGTGATCACCGTGCCAGCCTATTTCAATGACTCTCAGCGCCAGGCCACCAAGGATGCGGGTGTGATTGCGGGACTCAACGTGCTCAGAATCATCAACGAGCCCACAGCTGCTGCCATTGCTTATGGTTTGGATAAAGCAGGTCAGGGAGAGAGACACGTCCTCATCTTTGACCTGGGCGGGGGCACGTTCGATGTGTCCATCCTGACCATCGACGACGGCATCTTCGAGGTGAAGGCCACGGCGGGGGACACGCACCTGGGCGGGGAGGACTTCGACAACCGGCTGGTCAGCCACTTCGTGGAGGAGTTCAAGAGGAAGCACAAGAAGGACATCAGCCAGAACAAGCGGGCGGTGAGGCGGCTGCGCACGGCCTGCGAGCGCGCCAAGAGGACGCTGTCGTCCAGCACGCAGGCCAACCTGGAAATCGATTCACTTTATGAAGGTGTTGACTTCTACACATCCATCTCCAGAGCCCGTTTTGAGGAGCTGTGTGCAGACCTGTTCAGGGGCACCCTGGAGCCCGTAGAAAAGGCTCTTCGGGACGCCAAGATGGACAAGGCTAAGATCCACGACATCGTCTTAGTCGGGGGCTCCACGCGCATCCCCAAGGTGCAGAAGCTGCTGCAGGACTACTTTAATGGCCGTGAGCTCAACAAGAGCATCAACCCCGACGAGGCCGTGGCCTACGGGGCGGCGGTGCAGGCGGCCATCCTGATGGGGGACAAGTCTGAAAAGGTGCAGGACCTGCTGCTGCTGGACGTGGCCCCCTTGTCGCTGGGTCTGGAGACGGCGGGCGGCGTGATGACCGTCCTCATCAAGCGCAACTCCACCATCCCCACCAAGCAGACGCAGATCTTCACCACCTACTCGGACAACCAGCCCGGGGTGCTGATCCAGGTGTACGAGGGCGAGCGCGCCATGACCAAGGACAACAACCTGCTGGGCCGCTTTGACCTGACTGGAATCCCCCCTGCCCCCAGGGGGGTGCCTCAGATCGAGGTGACCTTCGACATCGACGCCAACGGCATCCTCAACGTCACGGCCACCGACAAGAGCACCGGCAAGGCCAACAAGATCACCATCACCAACGACAAGGGCCGCCTGAGCAAGGAGGAGATCGAGCGCATGGTGCTGGAAGCGGAGAAATATAAAGCTGAAGATGAAAGTCAAAGGGAGAGAATTGCCGCCAAGAACGCCTTAGAATCCTACGCTTATAACATGAAAAGCGCCGTGAGCGATGACGGCCTTCAAGGCAAGATTAGCGAGTCCGATAAAAAGAAAATACTGAGTAAATGCAGCGAGGCCCTTTCCTGGCTGGAGGCCAATCAGCTGGCCGAGAAGGAGGAGTTTGACCACAAGAGGAAAGAGCTGGAGCAGGTGTGCAATCCAATCATCACAAAGCTGTACCAGGGAGGGTGCACTGGGCCCGCGTGTGCCACGGGGTACACACCCATGCCTGCAAGGCCCGCCGCGGGAGGCCCGACCATCGAAGAAGTAGATTAGTGTTCTCTGGAACTGGAGTGCTCTAGGGTGCTTCTAGGTGAATTTTATTCCTTTCCTCCTCCATTGTCCTTCTGATTCTAGAACTAACTGGACCTGAGCCTAAGTTACCACCCCTTTGGGAATCTGATGGTTAAGTCTAATAAATCAGCCTTTCATACTCCAGCACCTTGTCTGTGGCTCTGAAATGGACTTTTTAAGGAAAACTAGGCCTCTCCTTGGCCGGCTGGTGATTCTGAACGTCTCATTTATTTCCAGCCACACCAACTTTCTCCTTCTTGCGTGGATGGAAATTTGTCACTCAGTAAGTTTGTTCCTTAAAAGTAATTATTTCTGGTATCTTTAGGCTATAAATGCTCTTTGAAAAGCAAAGAGCAGATACTGGAGAACACGTGTTCTCTGTGAGCTCCTTGCATATGATTAGATTGGTAAGTATTTGGATTTTCACGAGGTCATTGCCAAACAAATAAGCCTCAGTCCTCAGACACCTGTAGCACAGATGGAGCTGTTGCTGTGGTTGCGGCTTATAGTGAATCATAATCTATAATCTGGATTAAGTGTTTAGGACTCAGGTGGGATATAGTCAGGAGAGAACATTTGGATGTACTGGTGTCATTGTAGATGGCGTCCAAATCAATACCCATGCGTTTCATTCTTTACATACAGAAAATATTTCTACAGTAAGCCCCTGACAATGCACTTGCATGCAAAATGAGAAATGAAGGACTTTTCCAGTCCTAGTCCATAATTTTTTACTTATTTCACAAATTCATAAAAGCCTGAGGGACAGAAGTATGGTCATATAGGTAGTGTCCATTTGTGTCCCTTTGTATTTAAGGGCATATAATTTCTTTTGAGAAAACCCCCACCAATTTTACCCCAGAATCTTTTTGTAACTTTATTTATTTACTCATTTATTTGTGTTATGGCTGGTTCAGCCTGCCCTGAGTGTGGGGCTGGTGCAGCATGTGGTGCCAGGGATCCGAACTGCAGTCCCTGGGGTTGCCTAAGCAAGTGCTTTAGACCGCTGTGCTATGTTGCCGGCCCCAAGGGGATACAATTTCAAAGGGAAATATTAGAACACGACATTCCTAGGGCTAGAGAGATAACTTGGCGGCATAAGTGCCTGCCAGGTAAATACAAAGTCCTGAGTTCAATCCCTGGTACTGAATACTGTGCCAGCCCCAGAACCCGGGACGCACTGTGCTGGCTCTGCATTGGGTGTGCTGCTGCATGCCTGTAATCCCAGCACTAGGGAAGCTGAGACAAGAGGATCGCTATGAGTCTGAGCTGCGTAACAAGACCCTATACCAAAACAAACAAACAAAAGAATGTATCATTCCTGGTTGGGTATAGTGACATACACCTATATTCCTAGAACTCTGGGAGGCTGAAGCAGGAAGATCACAAGTTCAAGTCCAGCTTGGGCAATTTATGGGCTCTGTATTAAAAAAAAGGAGTCTGGGCATTGTGGTGCACCCCTGTAATTCCAGCACTCAGGAAGCTGGTATAGGAGGATCACTTCAAACTCTAGGACAGCCTACTTGACAAAATGAGTCCAAGGCCAGCCTGAACTGCACAGTAAAACCCTATCTCAATAAGAGCCATAATCAAATAATAAAATATAGGAGCTGAGGATGTAGCTCAGTATGAAGAGTCTGCGTCCAGTCTCTAGTACTTGGGGGAGGGGAATGGGTCTTTTCTACAGGTAAACCAGTACAGGACAGTCCTTCATAAAACGAATATGGAGACAGACTGGTGGTAGTTCATGCACTTAGTATGCTTGAGGCCCTGGGTTCAAGCCCAGCAGCACCAAAAGAAGTTACAGTGGGGCCTACAGTTGCGAGAAATGTATTTAGTCGTAACTTTTGATAAAAAAAAGAAACAAAAATAAATAAATAAATAAATAAAAACATTTGTACTCAAGCCTTTCTCTGATCTGGGGAAACTCCTCACAATTTTGATTTTTTTTTTTTTTTTGGTCTTTTTGCGACAGTGTCTCACTATGCAGCTCAAGCTGGCCTTGAGCTCACTTTTGTAGCCCAGGCTGGTCTCAAATTCACACTAACCCTCCTGCCTCAGCCTCCCAAGTGCTGGGATTACAGGCGCGCGTTGCCACGCCCGGCCACAATTTTGATTCTCAAAGAGTGCACAAATGATAATTTTCACATATGTAGCCCCTGACACTTCTGAAAAGAAAGTGTTATTGGGTGTAAGAAAAACAGCATGCATGTTCCAGTCATAAAAAGTAGTAAAAGCCTTGCAGGATTGCTTCTCAACTTTTTGGCTAAAAATCAAGTCAAAATTTGCAGGCCTAATTCTTGCAAGGGGCTCGGGCCGCGCCTGCGCAGTGGAAACCGCGCGCCCGAAGCGGAAGTTGGGAGGAAGCCCCGCCCCTTCCCGCCTGCGCGGGCCGTTTGGTCTACCCCGCCCGCGTTCTCCGAACCGCGAACCTGCCGCGCTCTGTCTCTCCGTGCTTGGGAGCTTTCCGCGGCGTTTCCCCTGCGCCTGCGTGAGCCTGCTCCGCCCCACGCGCCGGCTCGCGCTCGGGTTTCGGCTCGGCCTCCGGCCAGCGGTGCCACCGGGCCTTTTCTTCCCGCTTGGACCCCAGCGCGCGGCGCCGGCACCATGGTGGGTACCGTGACGTCACAAGGGCGCGCCGGCGGGGGCGCGGGCGCGGGCCGCTCCTCCCTGCCGTGTCCCTGTCCCTTCCCGCGTGATGGTTTTCCCTCTTGCCCAATAGCTCTTCTACTCCTTTTTCAAGTCCCTCGTGGGCAAAGATGTGGTCGTGGAACTCAAGAATGACCTGAGGTAGGTAGCTGTTCCAGGGAGTCTGTGGAGTGGGTGTGACCGGGGGCTGGGAACCGCTGTCACCCTGTGGCTGGCCCGTTGGGAGAGAGAAATAAGGGGCTCGTGCCTTAAATTTTAGGATTAGCTGGGAAATGGCATTGTGCATTGTAAGATATTTAGTCTGTATATAAAGAGTGTGCCTATTCCTAGCACTTAGTGAGACTGAGGCAGGAGGATTGCAAGTTCAAGCCCAGCTTAGACGATTTAGCAAGATCTTATCTTTAAAAAATAAAAAAGGGAGGGGAGGTCAAAGGAACGATGTAGCTCAGAGTGCAAAACTTGGGGACCTGCACAGCTGCGCCTTGTGTCTTTCTGTATACCCAACTATTTTTTCTTTCTTTTGTTATGTTTTGTTTTTTGAGACAGTGTCTTGGTATGTAGTTCCAACAAGTCTCAAGCTCTCAGCAATCCTCCTGCCTCAGCCTCCTGAGTGGTCGGATTGCAGTTGTACATCACCATGGCTGGCTGAAATGGGTGTCTAAAATACCTTCCTTTGCTGCCTGATTGTCCTTTTTTTTTTTTTTTTTTCTTTTTTTTCCCCTCATTGTCTTTTAGAGAGATGGTTTCAATGTGTTTTCTCCTCAGGAGTTCCTTCCACACTTATGTGTGAGGTAATTTCTTGCTAGGAAAACATTGACATGGCAGAGAATGAGAAGGAGAGGGACTTGACTCACCTGTACATTATATTTTGTGTGTGTATGTGAGTACCTGGAGTTGAACTCACAACCTCACACTTGACCGGAAGGCGTTGCATAGCAGGGCTGTGTTCCTGGCTGCTGCCTGTACATTGTAAAATGGAGGGTTTGGTGCCAAATTTACCCTCGTTACGAACTGATGAAATGACACTACCCTGTGCAGTTCTTGAAAGTCATTTTCCTGTTGCAGGCAGTAGAGTGCTGTCAGAGGTGTCTCTGCAGCAGCAGGAATTGGGTAAGAACACTCAGACAATTTCACCAAAGTTGAAAAATTGGAACCCAGGGTTGGGAGTTAGGTCTGTGGTAGTGCACTTCCCTAGCCTGTGGGAGGCCCTGGGTTTTCATCCCCTGCATAAGAGATGCAAGAAAAGAAAAGGTCCAAGGTAGATCTGCTAATTTTAGCAAGATAAGGTGTTTTTTTGTTTTGTTTTGTTTTGCTAGGGACAGGGGTTCAAACTCACAACCTTGCACTTGTCAGACAGGTACTTGTGCCATGGAGCTATCTCCCCAGCCCCAAGATAAGGCATTTTTAAAACTATTGGTGTGATTATTGAAAGCAGGATTTTTTTTTTTTTCTTTGCTGTACCAGGGATTGAACTCAGGACCTTGAGCTTGCCAGGCAAGTGCTTATTCTACTGAGCTATCTCCCTGACCCAAAAGCAGGCTTTTTGGTTTTGAGGATTGAACCCAGGGCCTTGTGCTTACTGCTAGGCAAATGCTGTACCACTAAGCCACCTGTAAAAAAAAAATTTTTTTTGCTTGAGGCAAGGTCTTATCATCTGGTCATAACCTACAGGACAGTAAAGGCAGGCTGGCCTGAGTTGACATGTACAGTAATAACACAATGGCTTGTAAAATGGACTAGAAAAGGATCTACAGTGTTTAGCTCAGCAAGATCGGTGGGATTCACGGAACATAGAGAGAAAACAAGTAAAATTCAACAAATTCCAAGGGGTCAGATTGAAATCGCCCAAGCCATGGACAGCTAGAAAGGAATCTTGGACACCACACATCTGGGACCACTGGTGTCTGCAGAGCCTTCTCAGTAGTGTTGCAGGGAGGCTGGGGCTTGTGCGTGCACCCCCAAGAATAACGCTAGCTGCCTTCCCTCCTCATGGGGCTCTGGTTCCAAAGCAGTAAATGTTTAAAAATAGCTGAGCATTCTCAGTCAGAGCTGGACTGATGCCCCTGTCTATTTATTCTACACTTGGGCAAGTTATACAACTTTGGAAGTCCGTGCATGAAGGGAGCTACTTTGGAGAGATGGTTATAAAGATCACAAATACTAACCAGGTGGTGACACACGTATGGCCCGAACACTCCAGGAGACTGATGCAGGAAGATCACAAATTCAAGCTCAGCCTCGGTCACTTAGCGACTTAGGAGACCCTGGCTCAAAAATTGGGGAAAAGGGGGGGAGGGAATGGTGGGAATGTTGCTTAGTGCGGAAGCCCTGGGATCCATGCTCAGCCCTGGAAAATAAAAAGAACAGGTTGTTTGCAGAAGCTGAGGCAGGAGGATCTCGAGTATGAGGCCAGGCTGGACTATATAACGAGAACCTGTCTGTAAGCAAAACAAAGTAGAGAGGGTTGGTATAAGGAAGGTGTGTTACCATCACAGGCCATCCTGGCAGCCCTTTCCCCCGCCAGGGCTTAGGGATCCCTCTTGTTCCACCTCCCAGGGCCTCATCCGCCAGCCCTCTTGCCACCCGAGCCAGGAGTCAGCTCTGTGTGACCTGGTGTCAGCTAATCCATTTTTCCTCCTTTTGCCTTTGACAGCATCTGTGGAACCCTCCATTCTGTGGACCAGGTAAGAGGCAGAAAGGGCTCAGAGTTTGTTCTCAGAGGAGAGAGGGAGAGCAAAGGGCTGGGTCCTCGTGTCCTTGCCAGGGTCAGTGATGGCTTTCTGCCTCCCTTAGTATCTCAACATCAAGCTGACTGACATCAGTGTCACGGACCCCGAGAAATACCCTCACATGGTGAGTTGGGTTGGTGGAGGAAACACCCACGGAGGAGGTGGCTCCTGGTCCTTTGAGGACATTGTAAGGGGCTTTGCATGTTTGTCTATCCATCCAGCTGTCTGTGAAGAACTGCTTCATCCGGGGCTCTGTGGTCCGCTATGTGCAGCTGCCAGCAGATGAGGTGGACACGCAGCTGCTTCAGGATGCGGCGAGGAAGGAAGCCCTGCAGCAGAAACAGTGACCTGCTGTCCCCGAAACCCGTTTCCCTGGTGGCCCTAAGTACACGTCTTGGCTGGGGCCTTCCCTTTCCCTCAACACAGGAGGGTGGTTTTTTTTCTTTTTTCTTTCTCTAAGGATTGCGTGTGAGTAGGCAGGGAACAGCTGTCCTCTGAGAAGCAGCCAGGGATACGCAGCCTCCTGTACCTGCCTCTTGCCCCTCCGAGGTGCTGGGAGCTTCCGTGGTCTCCAGGGCAGCGTGTCACTCATGGGGATGGGAGGAATCTGTCCCGCATCGGGAATAAAATTTACACAAATTTGAGTGGATGTGTGATCTATGTGAGCGGCATGCGGGGCTCAGATCACCCTGCTTTGGTCTCCCTGTCCCCTGGCCGGGGCTGCAGGCCAGCCAGCTCCTTGGCGTGTCCCCGCAGGGTAATTGCACCAGCTGGCCCACACCTTGCTTCCCCAATCCACCGCCGCTCGGGACGTTTTCAGAGGCCTTCCCTCTGCGGCTCCTGCTGCCGAGGCGTTTGCGGGGGTCTTCTGTTGATGCACTGTTAGGAGACACGAGAAAGGAGAAACGCTTGAGATCGGACCTCACTGTAGACCAGGCTGGCCTTGAACCCTCGGCCGTCCTGCCTCAGCCTCCAGTGCCAGCACTCGGGCTTCAGCATCCCGGGTTTCTCACTGTCCCCTAAGTGGCACTTGCCAGTGTCCAAGATAAATGCAGGCGCGGGGTGGAGGCTGCGGTGGAGTCCTGGGACGCGCGCGACTCCTCCGCGCCTAGCAGCCCTGCCGTCCGCGCGCAGAGCCTCAGCCCTGGGGCTTTGCGCGCCACCTAGCGGCCCCGGCGCACCCTTGGCGGGCTTCCCGAGCCGGCCCAGCCCGAGGACCCCGCGGGGTGTCCGTGGCGGTGCCTGAGCGGAGAAAAAGCCTGGTCCCGCGTGCTCCTGCGAGCGGCTCCGGGTGGTCAAGGGCGGCGGCGACAGCGCGCACGCAGGCGGGACTCGGCCGCCCCGCCAGGACCCGCGGGCCGAAGCGCGCGCTGTCACAAAGGCAGCACGTGAGCACAGCGCCGGTGGCGTGGCGGTCGTGAGGATCCCGGGGCCGGGAACGCCGCCCCTGTCCCAGGAGGCCCGGCTTCAGCCACAGCCGCTCCCCGCCTCCTCAGCCCCGCCGCGCGTGCCCGTGCCGCCATGTCCATCCTGTACGTGTCCCCCCATCCCGACGCTTTCCCCAGCCTCCGCGCCCTCATCGCTGCGCGCTACGGGGAGGCTGGGGAGGGGCCGGGCTGGGGCGGTGCGCACCCTCGCATCTGCCTCCAGCCGCCCCCCGCCAGCCGGGCTCCCTTCCCACCGCCCCGCCTCCCGGCGCTGGAGCAGGGGCCGGGCGGGGTCTGGGTGTGGGGAGCCGCGGCCGTGGCCCAGCTGCTGTGGCCCGCGGGTCTGGGGGGTCCCGCGGGCAGCCGGGCCGCGGTGCTCGTGCAGCAGTGGGTCAGCTACGCCGACACAGAGCTCATCCCGGCCGCTTGCGGGGCGACACTGCCAGCCCTGGGGCTCCGAAGCCCTGCGCATGACCCCCAGGTGAGTGAGACGCCTTCGGGAAGGGAGATGCTCGGAAGGAAGCGAGGCTTGAATCCTGAGCCCGCAAAGTTTGTCAGATGGGAGGGGCAGCAGGTCTTAGGCTGCTCCTGGTGTGGTAATGTGGGGTGCTTAAACAATTCTCTGAGGCTTAGTCTTCCTGTGACTGAAAATGCAAGCTGATGTAATATTTGCTTCCCTGGATGAATGAGATTAGAGGATGAATGCGAAGCACTCATCTCTCTTCCTCTCTCCCTCTCATTCTCTCTCCCTCTCTCCTTTCCTCCCTCCCCCAGACCTTTTAAAGTCTCTCAATAAAAGAGTAAAAGTTTGATAAGTCTGAAAACTGATGGGGATAGAGGTTGCTTGGAGAGTTGTTTTAGACAAGGTCTCCCTGTGTAGCCCAGGCTGGCCTTGAACTCAAAAGCAGTCCTGCTGCTATAGCCCCAGAGCGCTGGGATCACAGGCATGTGCGGCTCTGCCCAGCTATGGAGGTTTGAGTGAAGGACAAGACTCCGGAGGGAGGGATCACAGATACTAGGCCCAGTTGTTCCTGTGCACTTTTCCAGAGTGGGGCTGTCCTTGGGTACCCCAGCTCTACTTTAGCGCAGTACTGAGAGCATGTGGATACTTAGTATTTCTTTTGTGAGCAAATGAATATATACGTGTGGTGCACCCTCCTGTCTGCTCCCCAACCCCGTATAGTTCCCCCCTTAGTTAGAAGTCTTGTTACCCAAGTCTGCTTACTTTCTTTCTTTTTTGTTTGTTTGTTTCTTTCTTATGTTATGGCCAGCTCAGCCGGCTCTGGGGGTGGGGCTGGTGCAGCATGTGGTGCTGGGGATTGAAGCATGGTGCCTGTGGTTGCCTAAACTTGCCTAAGCAGGTGCTTTAGACCGCTGAGCCATCTCACCGGCCCTGCTTACTTTCTTCACAGGGGCTTTGTTGTTGTTTTAATAGAGCAGCATTACGTATTTGCCTGTTGCTGGCTCTCTCCACAAAATATGTTTGTCAAGCACTGGGCTGGGCAGTTCTTAGGCTGCCTCCTCTAGTCCTTAGTCTTAACTTTCATGCTTAGTAGCTTAGTATAGTTCATCTGCTGCATACCGTGGGGACTGTTGGAGTCGGATGTGTGTTCTGCATACACGTGCACACCCAAGTATGGCTGTGTGCATCCCCACGGGGGCCAGGGGCTGGAACCCCAGGCTCAGCATGGGCCCTAGTACCCAGCCAGCCTCCCCACCTGAAGGTTTTGTTTGTTGTCTTTTCGAGTTAGGTTTTCCCTATGCAGTTGAGGCTGGCCTTGAACTCGTTTTGTAGCTCAGGCTGGTCTCAAAAGTAATGATCCTCCTGCCACAGCCTTTGGAGTGCTAGGATGACAGGCAAGTGCCACCAAGCCCTGCCACCAAGCCCTGCCGAAAGTGTTTTGGTTCTGGCTACATGGACAAAACAGGAACTGGCCTCAGAGGTGTCCATCCACAGGAGTGGACAGAGGCCCGGTAGGTGGTTGGAGTGGGCTGGAGTGCCCAGGTCCCGTGGTCTCATGCCCTTCTCCTGGCCAGGCTGCCCTGGGCGCCCTGGGCAAGGCCCTGCGACCTCTGGAGGAGTGGCTGAGGCTGCACACGTACCTGGCAGGGGATGCACCCTCACTGGCTGACCTGGCCGCCGTGACGGCCCTGCTGCTGCCCTTCCGCTACGTGAGTCCCTGGGCAGGGAGGAGCAGCCGTGGGTCAGTGCTGCCAAGAGCTGCCAGGGACCGAGACGGTTCTTTCCTCCCCCCAGGTCCTGGAGCCCGCTGCCCGCCAGATCTGGGGCAGTGTTACTCGCTGGTTCAGCTCCTGTGTCCAGCAGCCAGAGTTCCGGGCCGTGCTGGGCGAGGTGGCTTTGTACTCAGGGACTAGGTCCCCATGTCCGCAGCCAGGTGGGTAGTGGGATGGGAGGGCAGCCCCCAACCTGCCAGCCCAGTGTGGAGCCTGAACCCCAACCCCCAACCCTTGCCCCTCCACCCCCGCTGATCCCCCGCTGATTTTCTGCTCCTTTTTAGGCCCTGAGGTCCCCACAGCTCCCAAGACAGCTGCTCAGCTCAAGAAAGAAGCGAAGAAAAGGGAGAAGCTGGAGAAATTCCAGCAGAAACAGAGGCTCCAGCAGCAGCAGCAGCAGCAGCCCTCAGGGGAGGTGAGGCTGGTGGGAGCAGGGCGAGCTGGTGTGGCCTGGGCTGGGGGCCAGGACCACCTGATGCAGAGGCTTTGTGCTCCCAGCAGAAGAGGCCTAAAGCAGACAAGAAGGAGAAACGCGACCCGGGGGTCCTTACCTACGACGTCCCGACCCCCCCTGGGGAGAAGAAAGGTATGGGGCGGAGGGGCCGCCCCTTGCCTTCAGCCCAGCCCTCCTGGTCACTGACCTCTGGCTGAGGCGGGCCACCACTCCCCGCAGATGTCAGCGGCGCCATGCCGGACTCCTACAGCCCGCGGTACGTGGAGGCCGCCTGGTACGCCTGGTGGGAGCAGCAGGGCTTCTTCAAGCCCGAGTTCGGGGTAAGTGGGCGCCACACCGGCTGTGGGGGGGCGCAGGGCCCTGCGGGATGGCGAGCCTTAGCAGTGCCCGTCCTTCTCTGCCCCAGCGCCCCAGCGTGTCAGCGCCAAACCCGCGGGGCGTCTTCATGATGTGCATCCCACCCCCCAACGTGACAGGCTCCCTGCACCTGGGCCACGCGCTCACCAACGCCATTCAGGACTCGCTGACGCGATGGTGAGCTCCTGTGCGCCTCCCGGCCCCCTGTCTGCGCTCCCAGCCTCTCCGTCCTGGTCCCGCTCTGCCCCCTAGTGGTGCCAAAGTTCTCAGGGTTCTTTTAGAAGCCCGGATGGCCTGGTGACTTCATTGCGCACCCTCAGGAGCTCTGCCTCTCTGTTCTCTTTCTAACCGTAAAAATGATTTTAGGGTGATTTTCTTGAAACAGGATCTTGCTTCATAGGCCAGGCTGGCCTCCAACTCCAGGGATCCTCCCACCTCCTGAGTGCTGGGATTATAGGTGTGCGCCACCATGGCCGGCTGTATTTTTTTTTTTTTTTCAAACCTCAGGGCTAGGACATGTAGGTAGCCAGATACAAAAGGGATCATTTTTCTTAGGTGAGTTTTTCTTTCCACCTTTTAATAGAAAGGGCTTGAATCACATGTGTCATTCTACAGCTCCACCCCCAGCCCCCAAGCAGTTTCTCCTGGACATTTCTTCCTGCCCTTACCCATAGAATGATTTTTTATTTTATTTTATTTTTTTGTCTTTTTCAGTCAGGGTCTTACTATGCAGTCCAGGCTGGCCTTGAGTTCACTTTTGTAGCCCAGGCTGGTCTCAAACTCACACCAGATCCTCCTGCCTCAGCCTCCCAAGTACTGGAATTATAGATTTTGTTCTTTTTGATCACTCCATAGTATTTTACAGTGTGGATACACTATAGAGGAATCTTTTTTTTTTTTTTTTGGCTGGACCAGGGTTTGAACTCATGACTTTGTACTTGCCAGGCACTTGTGTCACGGAGCTGTCTCCCTGGCCCCGAGGAATCACTTTTTTTTTCAATTAATGGTCGCTCCTAATTTTTCTCTGATGGAAGCCTTGCCGTAGTGCATGTCCCGTGTGTGCTTTGCAGAAGCAGGTGCAGACGGTTTGTCTCGTGTAGCTACCAAGTAGTGCCCCACTGGGCTGCTGGGATTCCCCCACCTGAGTCTCGAGGAGGCTGCTAGGGCCCCTCTTTACCTTGAATGTGGGCTGTTCATTTCCCCACCTTGCTGCTCTGGGTTTCCTGGTCTGTTGCCAGTCTCACACCTTTGTCATTTTACTAGCTGCTGGGGAGGCCATGGTTCCTGGCCAGTCAGGGTTCCTGTCTGTGTGTTCTCTGTACTTACCTATGGCCCACATTTCTGTTGACTCATCTTACGGTGGAGGGGCTAAACCGTGTTCTATTTCTTGAGACAAAGTCTTGCTGAGTTGGTGAGTGCTCCAGCCGGGCCTGCATGTGGGACCTGCCTGTTGCGGCCTTCCAGAGTGCGGCACTGTGGGTGTGCACCACCACGCTTAGCTTTTTTTATTAATCGTCTTATTGGAGCTTTTGTGACTTGGTTGTCTGCTCTAAGGGTATCCTCAATGCACTCTCCTCTCGTTGCGCTGGCCTACTTGCTGTGTGTGGTGCTCCTGTTCCTCCTCTGCCACAGGGCTCCGGCCCAGGCCTCCGGCCTTCCTTACGTGCAGACCTTGTGTGTGTGTTCATTAGGAGTGGAAAGTGTTCTCCACATAGTTACTGGACCCGAGCGCTTTGACTGGACAGTTTCTCCTCAGCCTGCTGATAACGTGTTATGACCTTAAACACTTGGTTTGCATCTCTTCACTGACCTTGTGTTTCCCCTGCTCTTGTTACTTTGCTCCTAGGAAGTCACTCATTTTCATGACTTTCACTATCTGTCAGGATGAAGCCTCCTCTTTGTTCATCTTCCAGATTTCCTGCACTTCTCAGCCTCCTCTCCCCGCTGGCTTTCCAGTCGGGAGGGTCCCCGCCCCCGTTTTCCCGCACCCGCCGACTCCCTGTCTGGCAGCCTCTGCTTCTTCCAGTGCGAGGCAACTCAGGCCCAGCTTACCCCCTCCTCCTGCCCACCCCCCAGGCATCGCATGCGTGGCGAGACCACCTTGTGGAACCCGGGCTGTGACCATGCGGGCATCGCCACCCAGGTGGTGGTGGAGAAGAAGCTGTGGCGGGAGCGGGGGCTGAGCCGGCATCAGCTGGGGCGCGAGGCCTTCCTGCAGGAGGTCTGGAAGTGGAAGGAGGAGTGAGTACCCAGTGACCATCTGGCCCCAAGGCCTCCCTGCCTGTCCCTGTGCAGGAAAGACCTCTGGCCTCAGGCCTAGGGCAGGGGCCAGTCAGTCTCTGAGGATGCACAACCCCTGTGCTTCCCCGCTGGGCGCCTGATGTCCTTCCAGTGCTGGCCATCTGTCTTTCCAGGAAAGGTGACCGTATTTATCACCAGCTAAAGAAGCTCGGCAGTTCCTTGGACTGGGATCGAGCCTGTTTCACCATGGACCCTGTGCGCAACGGGGGGTCTTGGGGCTGGGGTGGGAATGCACGGTTCCTGCTACCTCCTCCTTTCAGGGTGCCCTATCTGTGACAGTCTGGTCACTCACACGGCCCGGGATCTCCCAGGGTGCCTTGCACCAGCACCTGCGCCCGGCTGTGTGTGGTCAGGAGCCCCACCCTCCAGCGGGAAAGCGCTTCTCCCCAGAGCAGCCCCTGTGTATCTAAGGGGCTCCCCACACCCTGTTGCCTTGCATGCAGGCCTCAGCGCCCAGCTCTGACCCTTCCCTCCTGCCTCACCCCAGAAACTGTCGGCGGCTGTGACGGAGGCCTTCGTGCAGCTCCATGAGGAAGGCAACATCTACCGCAGCACGCGCCTGGTCAACTGGTCCTGCGCTCTCAACTCTGCCATCTCCGACATTGAGGTATTTCCCGCTCTTCGCTTTGTCTCCTCAGTCACCAGCCCCGGCTCCAGGCCACTTCTCTAAACGCCCATCTTACAGGTGGATAAGAAAGAGCTAACGGGGCGCACCCTGCTCTCTGTGCCTGGCTATGAGGAGAAGGTGGAGTTCGGGGTCCTCGTGTCCTTTGCTTACAAGGTTCAGGGCTCAGGTAGGCATCTGGCCTCCAGGACCAGGGTTGGGGGCCTCAGAAGGGGCAGCCAGGGCTGAGCCTACGAGGCCTTCTGTTCCAGACAGCAACGAGGAGGTCGTGGTGGCCACAACTCGGATTGAGACCATGCTAGGAGATGTGGCGGTGGCGGTGCACCCTGAAGACCCCAGATACCAGGTGGGCAGGCTCTGGCCCACACTGGGTAGGATGCAGGCCTAAAGAGACCCTTGGGGCCAGGTGTGGGAGTATACACCTGTCTTCTCAGGAGTCAGGAGGCTGAGGCAGGAGGATTATGAGTTTGAAGCCAGCCTGGGCTACACAGTGGCTTAACTACCCGGTGAAACTGTCTCAAAAAGAGAAAATAAAAAAGCCTGACGGCAATGGTGGGGAAAAGACCGAGGCCCCACCCAATTTGGAGAGTGTTTTTTGGAGTTTTAGGAAAGGTCTATAGGGTGTTCAGAGTCTCACTTTTAGATCGGATTTGTGGTGATCCACCTGTTCACAGCCTCCCAAGAGCTGGGATTATGGGCACATGCCACCATGCCCGGTCTCCATTGCTGTCTCAGTACACCCTGGCGGCAGTGGAGCTGGCGAGGCAGGCCCAGGGATTGAAGCCCGGCCCCTACGTCTGCATGGAGGTGCTTTAATCCGCTGAGCTATTTGGCCAGCCTACGGAGAGTGTTGGCAATGCATCTCCAGCTCACTTCCCAGCCTGAAGATGCAGTACTCATGGCTGTGAGGGAAGTGGGGCGGTCGCGGTGCAGGCTGGTGGCGCTGCTGACCTCGCCTTCTGTGCCCAGCACCTGAAGGGAAAATGTGTGACCCACCCGTTCCTGTCGCGGAGCCTGCCCATCGTCTTTGATAACTTTGTGGACATGGAGTTTGGCACAGGTGAGTGGGGATCGGTCAGGCAGCTGGAAGCTGGACACTGCCCTTGTCTCTCCTAGCAAAAGAAAGTGGACTTCAGCTGGAGGGGCGGACCTGGGCTGTCCTTGGAGCCCACTGAGCAGCGGGGTGGCTTGTAGGGCCCTGGCCTTGTGCACAGGGGTGAGCCTGGGGAGGGGGAGCACCCCTGAGTCCTCAGGGGCCCTGGCATTCCCCACCTGCCCAGGTGCTGTGAAGATCACCCCTGCGCATGACCAGAACGACTACGAGGTAGGGCAGCGGCACCAGCTGGAGGCTGTCAGCATCATGGACGCCCGAGGGGCCCTCATCAACGTGCCCCCCCCTTTCCTGGTGAGGCTGCCTGGCTGTGGAGGCCCAGAATGGCCACCCAGGCTTCATTGTGATGGGGCATCTCTCCCACTCAGGGCCTGCCCAGGTTTGAGGCCAGGAAGGCTGTGCTGGCAGCCCTGAAGGAGCAGGGACTCTTCCGGGGAGTCCAGGACAACCCCATGGTGGTGCCACTGTGCAAGTGAGGTCGGGGGCCCGCAGGAGTGGGGAGGGCTCCTCGGGGTGCTGTGCTGACTGGGCTCGTGCCACCCACACCCCAGCCGTTCCAAGGATGTGGTAGAACCTCTACTGCGGCCTCAGTGGTACGTGCGCTGTGGGGAGATGGCCCAGGCCGCTAGCGCGGCTGTGACCCGGGGTGACCTCTGCATCCTGCCTGAGGCCCATCAGCGGACGTGGCATTCCTGGATGGACAATATCCGGTGTGTGGGGCCTCTGAGGGGTGTGGCAGGGCCGGGGACCAAGGAGCCCCCTGACTCCGCTGTGTCCACAGGGACTGGTGCATCTCTCGGCAGCTGTGGTGGGGCCATCGAATCCCAGCTTACTTCGTCACTGTCAGTGACCCTGCTGTGCCCCCTGGGGAGGTAAGGCCGTGAGCCCATTGCTGTGGGCTTGCTGGGTCTTGGGGGCAGGCAGGGGAGCACCCGTGAGTCCTGAGCACACCTGTGACAGGACCCAGATAGCCGCTACTGGGTGAGCGGGCGCAGCGAGGCGGAGGCCCGGGAGAAGGCAGCCAAGGAGTTCGGGGTATCACCAGACAAGATCACCCTCAAGCAAGGCAAGGCGGGGCCTGCGGCATGAGGGCAGAGCCGGGTGAGACCCAAGTTTTTGCCACCCATCCCCTCTGATGTCTGTCGGCCTCCCTCAGATGAGGACGTACTGGACACCTGGTTCTCCTCTGGCCTCTTCCCCTTCTCCATCTTTGGTTGGCCCAGCCAGGTATTTGTTAGGGGCCAGGTTGGGGTGTGGTGGGATCTTAAGGTGCAGGGTTCCTCTTTATACTCTGTTTGTCCCCAGTCGGAAGACCTGAGTGTGTTCTACCCCGGGACCCTGCTGGAGACGGGCCACGACATCTTGTTCTTCTGGGTGGCCCGGATGGTCATGCTGGGCCTGAAGCTCACCGGGAGGCTGCCATTCAGAGAGGTGTGGGCATCAGCGGGCGGCGAGGGCTGCCGCTCCTGGGAGGCACTGAGTGGGCCGGGGGTTTTCTCCCCTGCCTCAGGCTCATGGCAGGGTGATGGGATGTGGAGCCCGGGAGGGGCCACAGGTTCAGTGGCCTCCCTGTGCCCATCCTCCAGGTCTACCTGCACGCCATTGTGAGGGACGCACACGGCCGGAAGATGAGCAAGTCTCTGGGGAATGTCATCGACCCCTTGGACGTCATTCACGGCGTCTCCCTGCAGGTAGGTCTGGGTGTTGGGCCAGCCAGGGACAGCTGTGGTGTGGGGAACAGGGCCTCCTGACTGCTCACCCCCACCCAGGGCCTCCACGACCAGTTACTGAACAGCAACCTGGATCCCAGCGAGGTGGAGAAGGCCAGGGAAGGCCAGGTCTGTGGGCAGGGCCTGGGCACAGGGGCGGGGCCTGGGCGCAGCTGGCCAGGCTGACCTGGCTGCTGCTGCTCCACTGTAGAAGGCCGACTTCCCTGCTGGAATTCCCGAGTGTGGCACGGACGCCCTCCGCTTTGGCCTCTGTGCCTACACTTCCCAGGGTAGGTGCCCCAAGCCTCCCTGTCAGCATTCTGCCTCCTCCCTTGGAGCCCACCCCTGTGCCCCGCATGCACTCTCTTGGGCCCTGGCAGGATCTGTCACCTCCTCCTAGGTCGGGACATCAATCTGGATGTGAACCGCATATTGGGTTACCGGCACTTCTGCAACAAGCTCTGGAACGCCACCAAGTTTGCCCTCCGGGGCCTCGGGCAGGGTTTTGTGCCCTCACCGACCTCCACGGTGAGGCCTGACGGGCTCCACGTGGGCTGCGCACCTTCCCTGAGGAGCACACATGGCCCACGATGGGGCAGGGTTGCAACTTGGGGTCAGGCGCCCCTTCCTGTCCCTGAGCGGCCTCCTTGTGTCAAGAATAGGCGCCAGGGTCCTTTGCCAAGGTGGCAGGCGACCCATCCCTTCTCCCACAGGCTGCCCCCGCCCCCGCCCCAGGCTGTGTTCCTGAGGAGGGGTCGGCCTGCGGGCTGATCTCCCTCCTCCCCACAGCCAGGAGGCCACGAGAGCCTGGTGGACCGCTGGATCCTCAGCAGGCTGGCGGAGGCCGTGCGGCTCAGCAACGAAGGCTTCCAGGCCTACGACTTCCCGGGTGTCACCACGGCCCAGTACAGCTTCTGGCTGTACGAGCTCTGTGACGTCTACCTGGTGAGGAGAGGCCAAATGGGGTGGATGTGGGCAGCCCTGGGCCCTGGTTTCCTCCTAGTCCCCAGGATGGACTGGAGCCTGATCCCACGTTGAGCCAGTGCCACTCCCCCAGGAATGCCTGAAACCCGTGCTAAATGGGGTGGACCAGGTAGCGGCCGATTGCGCCCGCCAGACGCTCTACACCTGCCTGGACGTCGGCCTTCGGCTGCTGTCACCTTTCATGCCCTTCGTGACGGAGGAGCTGTTCCAGAGGCTGCCCCGGCGGAGCCCGCAGGCCCCAGCCAGCCTCTGCATCACTCCCTACCCAGAGCCTGCGGAGGTAGGGCCCGTCTGGGGCGGACTGTGTGGGGACTCTGGCGCCTCCAGGCCCCTCACAGCCTCCTCCCCACAGTGCTCCTGGAAGGACCCTGAGGCAGAAGCCGCCTTTGAGCTGGCGCTGAGCATCACTCGAGCCGTGCGCTCGCTGCGCGCCGACTACAACCTCACCCGCACCCGACCTGACTGTGAGCCTTGGCCCCTCTCTGCCCCTGGAACCAGCGTCTCACTGTGGCTGCCTGGTGCCCGCTCTGTCCCTGGGGCAGGCCTCACCCTCACCCTTCTTCACAGGTTTCCTGGAAGTGGCCGACGAGGCTACAGGCGCCCTGGCCTCGGTGGTGTCCGTCTATGTGCAGGCCCTGGCTAGCGCAGGCGTGGTCGCCGTGCTGGCCCTCGGGGCTCCCGCGCCCCAGGGCTGCGCTGTGGCCCTGGCGTCTAACCGCTGCTCCATCCACCTGCAGCTGCAGGGCCTGGTGGACCCCGAACGGGAGCTGGGCAAGCTGCAGGCCAAGCGGGCAGAGGCGCAGCGCCAGGCCCAGCGTCTGCAGGAACGCCGCTCCACTGCAGGCTACTTGGGCAAGGTGCCCCTGGAAGTCCAGGAGGCCGACGAAGCCAAGGTGTGTGGCGAGGCCAGGCCGCTCCCTGTGTGCTGATGCCAGTCCTGAGGCTGCCCCCTGCCAGTCCTGGGGGAGCCCTAAGCCGCCCCCAAGCCATGACCACGCAGCCCACTTTCTGCACACAGGTGTGGCAGGGTCACAGCTGGAGACAGGCAGGCCTAGGACAGGGCATCCCACCTCCCAGTGTGACCCTGGGGCCCGCCTGGCCTCCTGGAGCGGAGCCCCTTACGTCCTCCCTCTGGGTTCCAGGAGGAGCTGTGGCTGACTCCCTAAGACCACACCGCATTTCCATTCTGTCTTCCTGACCCGCCTCCCAGCCTGTGCTGTGCCCGGCAGCAGTGGGAATACCAGGCAGGGTGTGGGCTCCTTTTGAGAGGGGAAGACGCCATGGTAGGGGTGGCCTGGTAGGACAGGACCGGGATAGTCAGGAAGCCAAGCAGCCCCACACTCCTGCCCTGGGCCTCGCCCTCTTAGGGCTGTCCTATCATCCTGGTGTTGGGGTCTCCTCAGAGCCTCCTCACACCACCCCCTGTTCGTTCCACCCCAGCTCAGGCAGACAGAGGCAGAGCTCAGGAAGATGGATGAGGCCATTGCCCTGTTCCAGAAGATGCTCTGAAGGCAGCTGCAGCCCCCAGGGATCCACCTTGGGGTCAACAGCAATAAAATATTTTGCCACAAACCCGTGCGTCTGTGTCTTGGTGTGGGTGGGAGGGGTGCAGAGCCAGGGTTCCTCTATCCTCAGGGGTCCAGGGCTGCTCATGATCCACAGGCTGGACCTGGGCCCTGGGCTTAGGGTGCACGGCCTGGTTGGTTGGCCTGGCGCCAGGCCTGAGTCACGCTGCTGCTCCTCCCAGCTCCTCACCTCTGCTGGGGCCGCTGGCCTATGCATGGCGTGGGGAAAGGGCCAGAGGCTGCCTGCCTGCCTGCTAGGGCCGGTTAATTATAGCTGTGACCCCAGTGCCCTGTGACACAGACCGGCCAGGGCTGGCCCTACCCGGGAGACCAGACAACCAGGTAAAGTAGGGGAGAGGCTGGGAGGAGATCACTGCCCAAGGGAGCCAGGAAGGAGTTCCAGACCCTGTCCTGGCAGGTGTCCCTCCTGTTGGGGACGGGAGGAGGAGCCAGGCTGCAGCAAATGAGGCATGGACAGTGGCAGAGCTGAAGGAGCTGCCCGTGGAGACAGGTCAGGCTGCCAGGCAGCACCAGCACCGCTGCTGCCGTCCTTCCCCAGGTCCCAGGCTCAGCCATGCTCCCTGCGGGGCTACCCATGGCCTACCCGGGCCCCTTGGTGCTGCTGCTGCTACTACAGCTGCTGTTGTCCCCCGCATCTGCCTTCTTCCCCAACATCTGGAGCCTTCTGGCCGCCCCTGGCTCCATCACCCACCAGGATCTGACCGAGGAGGCCGCGCTCAACGCCACCCTGCAGCTCTTCCTGGAGCAGCCGCCCCCAGGTCGGCCCCCGCTTCGCCTTGAGGATTTCCTGGTGAGCGCCTGGGCCCCACCGTGCCAGGTCCCTTGCCCGGGCCCCAGCCCTGGGGAGACACCTGCAGGCCTCCGTGGCGCCCTCAGCCCCGCTGCTCCCTTGTGAGGCTCAGCACTCTGGGCAGCGTCTGTCTCCAGCCTTGGGAGCCATCGAGAGGTTAACCCAGCAGCTTCTGTCCCCACCGCTCTGGCCAGGGTCGCACCCTGCTCGCCGACGACCTCTTTGCAGCCTACTTTGGACCTGGGTTTCCCTCCCGGCGATTCCGAGCAGCCCTGGGAGAGGTGTCGCGTGCCAACGCAGCTCAGGATTTCCTGGCAGCTTCCAAGAACGACCCTGACCTGCACTTTGACGCCGAGCGGCTGGAC
The DNA here is from genome assembly GCA_004027915.1 of Capromys pilorides. Lineage (NCBI taxonomy): Eukaryota > Metazoa > Chordata > Mammalia > Rodentia > Capromyidae > Capromys > Capromys pilorides. Next base: position 23,406 of record PVKN010006870.1, read on the forward strand.
CAGGCTCGGGAACGCCTGGCGGGGGCTCTGCGGGAGACCCTGGCTGCGGCTGGAGCCGGGGACCACGCACTGGCCCGCGGGCGCCTGGGGGCAGCGCTGCACGCCCTGCAGGTGGGAGCTCCGCCCAAGCCACGCAGCCCCGGGCCTGAGGCACCACCCTGGTCCCCTGCTCCAGGGGACCAGGCAGCAGGAGCCCCGGGTGGTGGCTGGAAGGAGGAGAAAGGCAGCCCGCAGGGCTCTGGCCCCTTGGGGATGGGGAGGGGAGGAGCGAGGACACTTGTTCTGCTCTGGGCAATGGAGAAAGTGATGGAGAGAGGGAGGAGAGTGGCTCGGGCAGCGCTGGTACTAAGGGCGTTTCGGAGGGCCGAGGAGTGGACGTGTGGGGGCTGGAATGGTGACTGGGTCCAGCTGGCACGGTATCTCCCTCCTTAACCTCCCTGGGGCCCAGGATTTCTACAGCCACAGCAACTGGGTGGAGCTGGGGCAGCAGCGGCCACACCCTCACCTCCTCTGGCCCTGGAGGCGGGAGCTCTGGAAGCTGGCGCGAGGTACGGCTGGCTGCGACCCGGGGGTGGGGGTAGGGGTGGGGGTGGGGTGGGGGCCGTCACCTGCCCCAGGCAAGTCGAAAGTGATGGAGGCATGTCTTGCCTCGGTGGAAGGATTAAAGCTCCGGAAGCCGGCCCTCGCCGGCCCACTCTAGGCCAGGTCAACAGTCAGAGCCCAGGCTGCAGCTCAGCCCCCACCCCGAACCCCACCCGCACTCCCATCTCGCCCCCTCCTGCTCCCTGCTCAGCTCGGACGGGAAGCTGCCACCTGTCCGCCACAAGCTCACTTCCTGTCAGCCGCTCAGAGGGCAGAATCTCCTAGGGTGGTTCCAACATTTCTGGGCGTTTTTGCACTGTCCTGCTCTCTAATGGCCACTCCCACGCCAGCCCGGAACCCGGGGGTTTAGCTCAGAGCCGAGCCGGGGTGGTGGGGCGCTGTGGGCTGTCTCCTTTTTCCAAGGGCCCCAGCGTGGTGCAGCCAGGTGTGAAGTCCCTGTGTTTTTGCTCTTGCCCCCACTGCCGCTTCCCAGCGGGCGATCCTACCTGCTCGGATTGTGAGCGCCTGAGCTGCCCTGGGAACTTGCTGGGCTCCGCACTCCTCACTTCGGGCTACTTTGGAACTCATCCCCCCAAACCTCCAGGTACCAAACAGGAAAGCAGTCCTCCTCCCCACCAGTACGGGAGAACGACACGTTCTTTTTTTTTTTTTTTTTTTAACACTTTATTTATTTTATTTATTTATATTATAGCCGGCTCAGCCTGCCCTGGGGGTGGGGCTGGCGCAGCATGTGGTGCTGGGGATTGAACCGCGGTCTCCTAAGTTTGGCTAAGCAGGCACTTTAGACCGCTGAGCTATCTCGCCGACCCCAACACGTTCTTAGATCCGTACATGCTATGGGATCTCAGTCCTATGCTCCCTTTGTTCATCTGCCATGGGGGTTCCTTGCTAGGAGAAGTGCATGCTTGGAGTGGGGGTGGGTTGATGAGCTTGGATCACTGGGTTGGGAGCAGCTTTTGAGACAATGAGTGGGTCACCCCAGGTCAAAAAGGGACCCATTTTCTTAAGAGGCAGTGGCTTTTGGACTCCCACACTCCAGCTCTCTTTCCAAGAGGCTTTTTCTTGCTATTTTCTGTTTTGGTACTGGGAATCGAACTGTGGGCCTTTCACTTGCCAGGCAGCCGTTGCACCACGGAGCTACATTCCCCCGCCCTCTACCACTTTCTCCAATGCAGGAAAATGTAGCCATGGGGGCCATTTTGACCAGAGCAGCTCCCAGCCGCCCCGGGGAGGCATCAACAAGGACAGCACGTCACCCCGCTTCTCCCCGCACCACGCGATGCACCCGCAGGCTGCACAGCTGGCCCTGGTGGCCTCCATCCAGGCCTTCCACCTCCTGAGGGGCCGCCTGGGAGACAAGGGCTTCTCCAGGTGAGTGGCTTCCGGAGAAGCAGGCGTGGGGAGGCCGCGCAGAGCCCTCACTGTGCGCCCCACTGCTCCTCAGGCTGCTGGACATCACCCCGGCCTCCAGCCTTAGCTTCGTCCTGGACACCACCGGCAGCATGGGGGAGGAGATCCGTGCTGCCAAGGTCCAAGCTCGCCACATCGTGGAGCAGAGGCGCAGCAGCCCCATGGCGCCTGTCCACTACGTCCTGGTGCCTTTCCACGACCCAGGTGCCAGGACAGAGCTGGGAGGGGCATCCAGGCAGGGATGTGGGCTTGGGGCACCACCAGCACTTCTGTAGCTCGATGGCAAGCCTTCCTGTGGTTCTCCATGAGCACCCCCAGTCGGGCACCCGTGTGCATACACAAGTGGCCAACATGGCAGAAAAGTAGGGGGAAGCACTTTTCCTTTTTTTTTTTTTTTTTGCGGGACCAGGGTTCAAACTCACGATCTTGCACTTGCCAGGCAGGTCCTTGTGCCACAGGGCTATCTCCCTGGCCCCCTCTTTCCTTTTTTACTTTTTTTTTTTACTTTATTTTTTATGGAACCGGCTCAGCCTGCCCTGGGGGTGGGGCTAGCGCAGCATGTGGCAGCAGGGATGGAACAAGGGTCCCTGCGGTTGCCTAAGCAGGCGCTTTAGACTATTGAGCCATCTTGCCGGCCCCTGTTTTTTGAGACAGGGTCTCACTGGATAGTTCAGGCTGGCCATTCTCTTGCCTAAGCCTCCCAGGAGCTGAGGTTACAGGTATGCACCACCACACCCAGCTGCGGCTGCTATGTCATAGGGACTTACTATATCTTTTTTTTTTTTTTTTTGAATCGGGGTTCGAGCTCACAACCTTGCACTTGCCAGGCAGGCACTTGTGCCACAGAGCTATCCCCCCGGCCCCTTACATCTTTGATGAAGGTATGAATAAATGAATAAGACTTGACTCGTGGTGGCCTATGCCTCTAATCCCAGTGCTTGGGAGGCTGAAGCAGAAGGGCTGCCTTGCATTCCGGGCCCACCTGATCTGCATGCCAGAGGACCCTGTCTCAAAAAAGGAAACAATAGACTTTAAGATTGCAGAGTTAATTCTGTAGTGGTAGTTGGTAGTTGTTCTCCTTTGGCTGCTTGAGACAGGCCTCATTGTGTAGTCCAGGCTGGCCTTGAACCTTGAACTCACTATGCAGCCCAGGCTGGCTCGGGATGCTGGCTCAGCCTCTGACGTGGGGGCTGCAGATGTGTGTGCCGCCGTAGCTGGCACAGGGAGCTTCTCCTCACGCATCTCAGCCTGCTTTCCCCTCCCTGCCTAGGGTTCGGCCCTGTCTTCACGACCAGCGATCCTCACACCTTCTGGCAGCGACTTAATGAGATCCAGGCCCTGGGGGGTGGAGACGAGCCCGAGATGTGCCTGTCCGCGCTGGAGGTCTGACCCTTCCCCGACCTGGCCACCAGGGGGAGCTGGAGCTGGCCCCCGGCGGGTGGGCGGGCGGGCAGGCGGGCAGGGCCTCGCTCCACCACCTTGGCGCTGGGGTTCTGGCCCTGCTCCCTGAACTCTGCCCTCCCAGGACCGCTGCTCCCCTGTGTACCACCGCCCCTCCGTCCCCCTCCCTGCAGCTGGCCCTGCTGCACACGCCGCCGCTCTCGGACATCTTCGTCTTCACGGATGCCTCCCCCAAGGACGCCTTCCTCACCAACAGGATTGAATCCCTGGCTCAGGAGCGGCGCTGCAGGGTGAGCGCGGCTGGATGTGAGGCCGTGGGAGCTGTGCCGGGAGGCAGGGCCCTGCTAGGACCTCGCAGGCTCCTTTATGGTGGTCGATCCTACTGACTCCACCCACAGCCCATGCAGGGGATCAAAACCAAGGCCTCCTGGAAGGCTAGGCAAGCGCCCCATCCTATTATTTATTTTGAGCTGGGGTCTTCAGTCACCTCAGCTAGTCTTGTGCTTGTGCTCTGCCTGCCTCAGCCTCCCCAGCATGGCAGCTGGGATTCTAGGTGTGCGCTGCTGCTGCGCTAGGTGGCCCTGCCCTTGGCGGATGCTGGGTTCACACTTGAATCTGCCCAATAAACCATTTGAAGAGCTGCTGCCAAGACTGGGCCGTGAAAGGCTGTAGGAGCTGGGTGTGGCAACACCTGCCTGCAACCCCAGCACTCAGGAGGCTGAGGCAGGAGGAGCTCTCCTGCAAGTTTGAGACCATCCTGGCCTACACAGTGAGCTCAAGGCCAGCCTGAACTGCATAGGCAGACCCTGTATCAAAAAAAAAAAAAAAAAAA
>PVKN010006871.1:0-27657 GCA_004027915.1 Capromys pilorides
TTCTCAGAAATTGACAATACATGGAGATAAAATATCATGAAGGATATTTTGAACAACTTAGAAAAAGAAAAAATACATTTTGTTTGATGGATTTTATTGGATGCAGTTGACAGCTGTTACAGAATACATGTTGTTTAAAAGTCCTCATGGAATCAGACATAGTGACACATGTCTATAATCCCAGAACTTGGGAGGCAGAGGCAGGAAGATTGCTGAGCTTTCAAGGCCAGCCTGGGCTACAAAATGAGTTCAGGACCAGCCTGAACTTCATAATGAGACACTGTCTTAAGCAAACAAACAAACAAATGAACAAACAAACAAACCAATATAGAACTTCCACCAAGAGATATCATGTTCTAGACCCTAACTATCAATAAGTTTATAAGAATTAGGACAACAAGATAGCTAACTATATCAGAATTAAGTTATACAGAAAAAAATTTAGAAAACTTCCAAATAGTTGACAATTAAAAATGCTTAAAATACCTGTGGATTAAAGCAGAAATCACAAGGCAAGGGAAATCAGAAAATATTTTAACTTTTATAACTATGAAAATGTAACATAAGAACATTGCTAGATGAACTGAAGCAGGGGCTAGAACAGAACTGATAGACTTAAGCGTTTGTGTTAGAAAAGAAGATATAAAACTGTCTCTAAAAATTGGAAAAAGGAGAAGAGTAAAAAATGCTAAAATGATAGAAAGAAAAAAGAAAAATCAGAAAATGTAATAAAAAATGCACATAGTGCAGAAAATTAACAAAGCCAAGATTTGTGTCGAGATTAATAAAATTAGTAAATTCCTGACAAGTCTAAAAAAAGAGAGAATTACTCAAGGACCAATACCATGAATGACAAAGAGACTATCACTATAAATCCTAAAAGGATAATAAGAGAGCTTAATGAGTAATATTATACTATTAAATTTGACAACTTGATGAAGTAGACAAATTCTATAAAAAAATACAACTTGCCAAAACCAACAAGAGATAAAACAGGAAATCTGAATACTCCCATGTATACTTAAAAACTTGAATCATCATTTAAAAGTTCCCACAAGGAGCTCTCTGAGCCTGGATAGATTTGTAGATACAGATTGTTCAAGACTCTTGAAAAAAAAAAATGCCAAACTTATACCAACTCTTTTGGAAACCAAAAGCAGGAACACCTCCAAGTTGCTGAGCCCAGTGTACCCTTGATACCAGAAGCAAAAAAGATTTACAAGAAGGAAACAGCAGGTCCCTAAAGACACACATGAAATTCCTAACAAGGTTGAACAAAATGATTCATGTCCTTGGGGACTTCAGACACTGGTCTTCAGGTAACACTATATGTCACATGCCAAGGAGGACAGAAGCCATGGACCCAGTGAGTGAGGAAGAGAGCTGTCCTTAGGGACCAGGGTCTGAGGGGGTACAGGGCAGAGGGCCCCAGGTATGAAGGGGAAGCCCCCAGGGACATTGAGAAGAGGCTATATGATTGGATTTCTGCCACTGTAATGGAATAATTGAGCTAAGTGACACAGAGATGTGAGGTTTACCTTGAGGTTCCTGCCCCACAGTCAAGTGGATCATTTGCCCTAGGGTTCTGGAGAGGGCAGCACATAATGGTGGGAACAGGAGTCAGGAAGAGGATGGGCCCAGGCCCCATGCTCTCTCTTGAGGGCCTGACACCATGGGCCTCTCTTCTCACCCTGGATCCTCTCCTGAAGGACTCACCCAGTCCCAGGTTAGGTACTGGCCTTTAGTTCAGGGCCTTTCAGGAACTGTAAGACAAACACAGGTTTTGGGAGGTGGCTGCTCTAGGAATATAAGGATGTAGCCCTGAAGGAACATGGTGGAGGGAGGAGGAAGAGAACACTTGGAGCAGCTTGGAGGAAGGAGGAACATGGTGACTTGGAGGAAGAGAACACTCAACCTAGAGGGAGGAAGGAAGTGGTCATGGAAAGAAGTGGTAGGCAGTGTTAGGACACAAGGGAGGTCACCACATGTCCTTCTTGAGGCCAGGGTGAGATACAGGGTTTACACAGAGAGAGGACAGGGTGACATGCATGTTTCTCAGGCCCTGGTGTGGGGATGAACCAGAAACGGGTGGTGACAGATGCAGGGCAGGGTCAGGAGACAGTAACACAGTCCAGATGGACACTGAAGGTTAGAACATGGTCCATACCCGTGGGAGAAGACCAGGGGACAATGAACCAGGCTTGGGAGGGGTAAAGGACACAGGCCACACAGGATTCTGAGGGCTACTGGTGGAGTTTTTCTGTGTTGCTGTCTCTTCCACCCCAGCCCTCATCAATTCATGGTCCATTCGTGGCTGTGAGCCTTCTTAGAAGGGGCTTTAAGAGTGAGTGTTCAATCCTCTTGTAGGTCAGGGTGGTACGGGTGACAGTGAGCCCTGAGGCCAAATCCTGAGGAGGGAAGGGCTGTTTCCCATGTGGATGGATGGCGAGGCATGATGGCAGTGAGTAGGTGTGGAGGTGACAGGAAGGAACAAAGCCAACCCTTCCGTCTCCTGATAGCTACTGAGGGCTGTGACCCCACTGGCGCTGTCAGCCTCCCCAATTCAGGCACTGCCACCACCTCTGAGGAGCAACTAGAAAGTATGCCGACCATAAAGATCATATTGGAAGGCACCAGGCCTCTGGCTGATCTCCCCAATTCCTAACCTCAACAAGCCATAGTCACACTGGCTCCTCCTTGAGGGGCCATGAAAGTCGCAGCAGTCATAGGCTTAACCCATTAACTGTGTGGAAGCAAGGGAGCTGTCCTTGAAGTGGATGCTTCCTGGTTCCCCCCATAGCCTGTATCCTAGGACAGGCTGGAAACAGTGACCCAGCTGCAGGACTTGACCCACTCTAACACCTTCTAGAAGTTCTCCAGCAGATCTGAAACACAGGAGGTGCATTCAGGGCTGCTCCTGCTCTTGAGGCCTCAGAGTCAGGGGAACAGGCACCCGCCTGTGTACCTCCAGTGCTGACTGAGTCCCTGAGAAAGGTTGGTGGGTGGAGTGTGCAGGAACAAGGCCTGGAAACACTAGGGTTTCCAACTGTGAAGAGTTCCCAGGTGCACCAAGGCCAGGCCTGAATCTGCTGTGACTGAAGGCTCAAAGGCTTGAGGATGCCTGTGAGGCAGTCAGTAGCAGAGCCCCGAGAGGCAACCAGGGCTCCAGAAATCCAGGGTAGGGTTATGAGAAGAACTGACAGAGGTAGCTCAAAGCTCCTGGAGCAGTGACACCAAGGACCATAACACCAGGCCCTATGGCCTCAAGGGCCAGAAGCCACAGGCATGTAAGATCCCAGGCCACTAAACTCAGAGAACAGCACTTATCAATGAGACGTTCTGAGCAGAAAATCTCCAGCAATTGGTAACAGCAGGGTCATGGGAAGACAATGTTCTTTGCCATGCTGACTCCCTGTTGTCTGAGAGTGACAAGGCAGGCTGACAGGACCAGGGAGAAGGGGCTGGCCCTGACAACCTCCCCCACCTCCCAGTGGGCATTGCAGATGGATTCTTTACTAGGAGCACAAGGGAAAATTGTCTTCTGCTTGCAATCCAGCTACATGGTGAGGTTGGATGTCACAGGCAGCAGCCATGTGTGGGGTTCTTTCCGCTTGAGTCCAGGGAATGACACAGCCAAAACAGGTAGGGGTGTTACTGTGATTGTCTGCATGTGAGGGAAGGACAGACAAGTTCCTGGGCCAAAGTCCCAAGTGGTTCTGAAGACAGAGATTTGGGTCCTGCAGAGTTCCTCTCTAAGTCACCTCTCTAAGGTGTGGGCCTGACTGACTCTGGATCCCCATTTTGACAGGGGTCCCTTGGAAATGGACAGAGTACTGAGACAGGTCCAGGCCTGGTTCCTGCTGCTCCTGCTGTGTGGTCTGTAGGGTCCATTATGCTTCTCACTGCCTCAGCCTCACTGTCTGTGACCTTGGGACCGATGGCTTCCCTGCCCACCCTGAGAACCTGTGGCATAGCCAATGGCATGTGAACATGCCAGGAGATACTCACTCACTATGTGAAGAACAGTTTACGCTTTGCCCCTCCACTCTTGTTAAAGACTTCAACCACAGGATTTTTTCCAGAATTTATTGCATAATATTTAATAATTGCAAACTAATTTAAGCTAAAAGCCTTCATCCAGTTAATAAGGTTAGTGGTTCTCAGGAGTCCAGCATGGCGTTGGCACAGACACACTGGTCAGCAGCTTGGCAGCCTCAGCTTCTCACTCCCCACCAAAGTGGATCAGGCACAAGGCGACGCAGCGGGTCAGCACTACTCCTCACACCTGGGGCCCCAAGGGTCCTGTTTCCTGGGAAAGCATGGGGTGGTTCAACAGTTGCAACTGACTACAGCCTGTGTGCCTTTGCCAAACAGCAGCACCACATGGGTTGTGTTTCTCTTCAAATGAAAGCTGAGAGTGAAGTGCATAGCAGTGCCTAATGCTTGCAGATACAGCAAATCTTCTCCTAAGTACCATTAGATGGGGGTCCTGGCAGTTGGCGTGTGTGTGTGTGTGTGTGGGTCTTTGGGATCTGCCAGGAGGCTCAGAGCTGGAGGAGGAGTGTGCATAGCCATGGGGGTCTGGACTAGAACCTCTGCCCAGACCAGGAGATCAAAGCAGGTGTCAGAGTCTTTGTATAAAATGATGTGCTATTTCCCACAGCTTCTGTACACCTTCCTACATGCTGTCAATCACTCTACCTTTTATAGAGTCAAACACCAAGGCCCTGTGGTGTGAATAGTGGCTGTAGTCTTTCACATGCAGCATTAAAGGCAATGTTTAAAACCATTTTCATGAGGTTGAGCCACAGATGCAGAAGTGGCAGGTGTGAAGAGCTGACATCATAGACCCTATTGACACAAGGTGGGGACAGCCTAAGAGGAGTGTGTGTGGTTAGCACTCGGGTTTGTGTAAGAATTCTTCCACGTGCTTACTTTGCTCTTGTGAGCCTGTGTGTGCCCAGTGATGGTGAGGGCTATGGGACACAGGTGTATGTGACATCCAGATGTTACCAGGTTGAGATGATGAGAGGGGCTGGGTTAGGCTGCTCAGCAAGAGGACAGATGGTGTTTGTACCTGGGCAGGCCACTTAGGAGCTTCCAAGCACTTCCTAGCCTGCAGAAGTTTGGATTTTTACATGAAGCTGCCTGTTAGTTCCTAGGTCAAACTCTTTTCCCTCAGCACTGAGGACTGAGACTGGCAGAGGGTAGTAGTCTCAGCTGTCCCACCAGCCACCACCTGTAGGCAAGAATATCACACAGCACCCGGGGAAAGTGTGTCACTCTGCTGTGGATCTCCTTGTGGGCTCCCTGTAAGAAGAGCAGTTTTGTGGCCCATTAAGATAGGATCCATCCAATAAGGGTCTTCGCTGGATACAGAGTAGAGGGAGCAAGCATACCACACACACAGTGCACACCTCCAGGAGGGCCGCCAGGTGTCCACTGCCCTACGTTCTCCCTGACACATTCTTCCCAATGTGGAGGCCCATGATACATCATGGGAACTCCAGATCTGTTAGGGTTAAGGACTTTCACCTTGAAAAAGTGAGCAAATTAGAGACACTATTAGAAGCTGAGTCTATTTTGGTGCTATTATTTTCTCTGTAAGAAGAATGGAGAAACAGTGTCCCCCATCAGCAAGGCCACCAGCTCAGAATGAGGATGCATTCCCAGGATGTCCCCTCAGTGACCATTGAACCACTGTGGCAGCCCAGGGGCCTGTGGTCTTGTGGGGATGAGGATTAGCTGAGCTCCTCCTCTCCCTGAATGCCACACCTCCTGTCTCAGAGAAGCCATGGGTGCCCAAGAGCATTCAGGAGGATTCACAGCATGAGAGTTGACTCCATGTGGGTAAAATAAGAACACTGCCTTTTGGGAACTATAAGCTGATTGCCTGCCTTACATTCATTGCCGTGTGATTTGGGCTCTCACAATGAGCAATGCAACTAAAAGCAGACACTTGACAGAGGCTTCTGAGAAACCAAGATGACTTGCTGAGAGAAAACATCCTACGTTGCAGGATGTCGAGCAGGACATTGAGCAGGAGGACCTGGCCAGGCAGAGTGGAGCATGGCCTCACCTGTTGGTTCTCCTGGCTCTCAGATGTGCTGTACCTGGCTCTGGCAGCCCCTTAGCCTCTGCATGCTTGGACATCCTCACTTTTTTGTTTTCAGCAGCTGAGATTATTCTGCTAAAGTGATCCAAGATACCGATATGCATTTCCTGAGCATGGAAGGCTTTCGTGTGGAGAAGCAACAGCGGGCCCAGTTGTAGGCGAGGATTCCCTGCAAGTCCAGCCATGGCTGACTGGACTTTCTGGCAGGGAGGCTACCCATTCTTATTTTTCCTGAAGCACAGAAAGTGGAATTCAAGGCCTTCAGAGGAAGTGTGTGGGAACAGAAGCAGAGAGATATTTACTTACTAGTGTCCTGAACATGCTTTCGATAGCAAATGCTTGACCTTTGGGAAAAGCTCTTTGTCAGGGCAACAGGAACATCCTGTGGTTTCAGCCGCTCTGGTTCTTCTTGCCTTGGTCCTCATCAGGGTCTCTGTTTCCACCCCTAGGGCTACTGTGGTGCAGATTTAACCACCAGCAGCGGTCCCTTAGGACCTCCCATTAATGAAATATTCTCCAGAAAAACAGTGTCAGAACACAAACAAACAGTGCTAGGCATACCCTCGCCTGCCACTAACCTCCTTTGATCTCTGGCTTCTGTTCAGTAATTGCATTTATTTTGACTTCATTTAAAAAATGTGAGAGATGGAATTTCACTTGGTCTCAAGTTCAAAGGTTTACATCACGTATACAGCAGAGAGCGGGGTCCTGGTATTCCTGTCACTGGAGTTAGAAGTCCAGTCTGGGTAGGAGGTTTGCCTGTCAAGGAGGTAAGAGTTACCCCTTATTATTTTCTTAACAATTTATCAACAGTCGAGCATGTTATTTACAATTATTTTCCACCCAGAGCCTTCTACTCACTGTATAGCTAATTGCAATCATTTTCATTTTCTAGATCTCCAGTCTCATTTTCCCAGACTTTGAGAGATTTAAGATAAAATACTTCAGAGTCTCCACAGATGGGGTTAGCAACTTTCACATGAGAAGTGCCTTGAGCTCAGAGTCTCCACCTGTGTCAAGTCTACAACACACACAGCTACACTAGATCCCAGGGGTGCTGCCATGAGGTACTCACCAGGGGGGAAAGGGCCACATGCAGTTTCACTGCACACAGGAGTATACCCTTTCAGCTTGGAAGCCATAGTGCAGGAAGCTCTATTACCAGCTATAGCCAAAAATGCTTCCAGAGTGGTCAGGTGTCCCTATCTCCTCTGCTCCCTGGGTCTCTACCACCAGCAAAGCAGCATGCCTAATAGGACTCTGCCAAGTGATACAGCCGTACATCATCGCTATCAGTGTGGCATCCAAAAGTTCACCTGTAAAATTGCTACCAAACTTGCATGGAGAGATGAGAACACCGAGGTACAGAAGGTGGCACCTGGATCAAGGTAGGAAGACTACATCTGAGCTGGACGCCGGGCAAGAGTGGTCAATTGTCCAGCCTGCAGGCTGTGAGGCACCTCCTGAGGATCAAGTGAGCCTGGGGCTCACTGTGGGTGTGGAGGGTACTAACATGTCTTGCAAACACGGCTCTCACTATGGGAGCATGGTGTCCTTAGAGCTGGTGCCTGGCAAGGAAGTGGGCTTTTATGGACAAGAGCTTTGGACATCTTTACACCTCAGCTGTCAGTGGAGTGCCAGACCATACCAGAGTGCCAGAGCACTGACCATAGAGGCCAGGTGTTGGTTCTGGGGCTTCCAAGTGGCAGGATTTCAAAGTTCAAGTGTCCTTTCCACAGAAGCACCATGGGGATTCCAGGTACCACCCAGGGTGACTATCTCATGGATGCTATTGGTGATAGTTGCTCCATATTGACATTGCCATCACTGTCAAGCTCTTCTTGAAAGTGTTCTGCTTTATATCATAGGGTGGAAGCAGAGGCCTCATGGCTGACACCAGTAGTTTTCCTCTTGCTTGCACCTTTCAGTACTTCAGAGGGACTGTGGATCCCAGTGTGGGCAGGAGGGACTATTTTCCATTTCCTCTGATTACGTTCATCAGGTGAGGACAATAAAAATCATCCTTCATTGTCCAAATTGAAAAATAAACTCGTTCGGATCAGCCATGATAGTAGTACAGAATCATGGCTTCATATTATGAGCCCATATTTAGAATGAGACCTTTCCTCAAAATTCCATAATTGTGTGGGATATAATGATGTCATAGTCATTTGTGGCAAATGTCATTGTCTTCACTCAGGAAACTTCTGGAAGTGGAACTCACTGAGACTAGCCTGGTGCCTTTCTTCTACTCAAGCTAATGCTTCTGTCACCTGCTTTAGCACAGAGAAATTTCAACTACTCAGATAAATGTGATGGCTCGTGTTTCAGAAGAAAAGATCTTGATCACAATTATGTGAATATACTTGGCTAGTGTAAAAGAAGGGAGAGAGAAAGGGAGGGAAGAAGGGAGGAAGAAAGAGAGAGACAAGAGAGACAGAGAAGAGACTGAGGGAGAGAGAGATAAGAGAGAGAGAGGAGGCATAGATAGAAAACATTAAGCATCAGCAAGTAGCAAACCATTTAAGATGTAGATTTTTTATAAGACAATATTAAGACTAAATCCACATTCATATAAAACTAGCAGCAGTTGCTCAGTAGCGTTTGAAGACTGGTGCTCCCGTAAGGTGTTCTGCAGCCATGATAGCTAGCAGGGAAAAGATAAACCCATCAGCAGAACCACCAAGATGAGTTGACAAATGGGAGACGACACATGTTGGTTTCAAAACTGGGCAAAGACATTTAAGAAATTTCAACACAGATTACTATGAAAATTAGAGATAACCCAGCAATACAATTGACAAGGAATGTCTATAAGACCTAAAACCCAGTGGACAGGTGATGGCGTATTTCCTGAAAGATCATTTACAATCAAACAGGGATGGTGTCTGGTGTGATTTTCTCTCTCTGTGGAAGTCTTGTCCACTACACTGAGATGAAGAGACAGAATAAAAGGTGTCCCTGAGAAGGACCAACAGGAACCATAAAGGGGAGGTGAGGCCTCAAACTGTTCTTATGATGAGGTCATTTCTAGACTTTTCATAGAAAATTATTTCAGAGTATGACAGTGAAAGCCAGAGGTGGGTTAGTGAGCAGCAGGAAAAGCAGACTCCAAGAGCATGTGGGCCTTGGAGGTGGCAACTGGAGTGTTGTGGGGAGCATCTAGGTTGTGTGTCCCCATGGCCCTCAGGTATCCGTCTGGTGATGGGTGGGACTGCGGAGCATGTTGTGTGTGTGTACATGGGGGGGTGCACTGTGGGAGGGGGTGCAGCTGGATGTGTGAGGAAGCCCAGGCCCTGCTCACAGGTTCACTGTGTCTTTAAGATTCAGGAGTTGCTTTGTGACCTTGGCTTACCTAGTGTCCTGAAGCTGCAACTTTTCTTAAAAGTACAATTTTGAAGGGAAGGCATCCCTTGTCTCCTTTATGGTCATTTTTATTTTTTTGCCTCACTCCAAGAACTATAGCAGTAACTAGGCAGGCAAAGGCCAGGGTGTTGGCCAGGTAGTGGTCTTGTGGTGGTCACAGGCAAGGAAAACAAGTGAGTCACATTCCTTTTGATCCTTTGTTCGGGGTTGAATTTTGCTTCCTGACTGACTATGTGAAGTCCTAATGCTCAGGACCTCAGAATGCGATTGTACCTGGAGTAGAGGTCTGGAAAGACATCATGCAGATAAGATGGGTTGTGACAATGGGTCCTAACCAAGATGACACGTGTTCTGTAAGAAGAAGCCAGACACAGAGCACACTGAGGGTGACCCTATGAAGACACAGAGGGAGATGCAAGCCCAGGAGTGAGGGACCGGGCGTAACCAACTCTGCCACTTCTGAATCTCTTGGTTCTCAGCTCTAGAATGTGAGAAGTAACTTGTGTCACTTGTGCCATCCAACCCGAGGTGCTTGTCAGGGTACCCAGCACAGGAGCCCACACCTCCTTCATCTTATCCCTGGGCTGTGCTTAATGCCAGGCATCTGGGCTTTAGCTGCTCAGCCCAGTGGGGACACCAACCCTGGTGCCCTCTCTGCTGGGACATCCAGCCACACAAGGTAGTGCGACCTGGGTGCAGCCACCGAGGTGGCTCAACTGTCAGTCATCTGTTACAAAACCATGAAGAGGGGCTGTGTGCCTTGGCTGAGCCCATAAGAGACTCCGGTAACTGAGAAATTGGCTTTTGTTTTCAAGTCCAGTAACCTCTGAGCTTGCAGAATCTCTCTCTCTCTCTCTCTCTCTCTCTCTCTCTCTCTCTCTCTCTCTCTCTCTCTCTCTCTCTCTCTCTCTCTCTCCCCTTCCATCTCCCTACCCTTTGTCTCTGGTGACTCATCAGTGGAGACAGCGACTGCTGCCTGACCTGCAGCTGCTTCTCCTTCCCAAGTCCATGAAGTCATTTTTGGAACTAGCGCCCGTCTCCCCTGTGGCCCTATGGAGCAGGCGCTTTCAGCCTCATCAGGGCCCGAGCCTCTTGCCTGCTGGACCCACACCAGGCTGTGCACCGCTGGCGTTGGAAAACACTAGAAGTATTTCTTAGTCACTCTGACTAAGGCTGAGACCGTGTTGCTCTAATGAGGAGCAGATGAGGGGCACACATGCCGTAGCCAAAAATCTGGAAAAGTTGAGAAAGAGGAAAACACCAATATTGCCAAATCCCCTGAAGCTGCAAGTTCACACACATTTCATTCAACTATGGCCTGTGTGCTGGTAATTCAGTGATGGTCTCACCAGAGTTCAGACCATGTTGGGCTGAAAAAGAAACCAGCTCCATGGAGCAGCTGCCACCCTGGGTCACTAGAGTCTGTCTCATGTCTGGGAGCTAAAGATCCACTCTCCATGCACACCACCATTATCCAAACCGAAGCTGTGTTGCACTGCCCTGTGGGAGCTGGGGGGGACCACAAAGCAGCAAGAAGCCCATCAGTGTGGTGTCTCTGCTCAAACACTCTCACACACAAGTGCTGTGCCACGAGGGCCGGGGCTGGGGACACATGCCAGAATCATAGGCAACAAACTCTGTGTAGCCGCCAAACAATCCCTGTGCAAGTGTTGGGCAAAGCAAGGATCCCAGCTGGAAGCAAGAGAAGCAGAGGAGCTCCTGCCCCCTCTTCCTGTGTAGGGGACAGGGCAGCCCTCTGGGTCCATGGTGGAGGGTGCACACCTGACCCAGGCGTTCACAGTAACCGCATTCCCATCATATGAGGAGGAAGAGGAGGAGGAGAAGGAGAAGAGGAAGGAGAAAGGGGGAGGACAGGTAGGAGGAAGAAGAGGGAGAGGAGGTGCACTGGAGACTCAAGCTCTTTCCCAGACTCCACCAGGCCCCTTCTCTGCTTCACCAAGCTCCAGCCCAGTCCCCTGCCCTGAGCTCTGGAAAACACCTCCCCCAAGACATAAACACTGGCTTAACAGAAACTGAAAATATTCTATTCTGAGCATCTCTGAAGCGTCCAGAGCCTTTTTCCTTACACTTAATCCTTTTACTCTGTCATAAAAGGAAACTGACTTCCTAAGGAAATTAGAAAAACACAGAAGAGCAAAACAATAACAACAACACTCTCCAGCCCACTCGCTGTGACACACGTGTCTTCCTTATGAAAACCAAATTAGACAAATCGCACTGTTTGTCTCAGAAATTGTCCCAGAAATCCTTCAACTGAGCAGCATCACTCCTAGTGTCTGGCTGTTGTCTGCCCACAGCATGGGGAGAGCGGGCTGAAGCATGGTCTCACTTGCAGACAGTAGGAAAGTTCCTGGAAGACTCCCCCTAGAGACTGCCATGGCTGTAACTGCACCTACAGGGGGTAGGGCGGGGCTTGGAGTTTGTCTGAGAGACAGAGCCCTCAGCCTGTGGCATCTGATACCATCTCATGGGGAGGGGCTAGGGTCAGGGCGGGACTGAATTTCAGGACACACAGCTGGTGTCCACACTGAGATGTGTGCGGAAACCATGAATCTGAGATCACAGAAGTGTCATGTGGTCCAAGTACAGGAGAACTAAGTTTGTTCCTGCATTTTCAGGGAGTGAGGGAGGGAGATCAGAGTTTACAAAGCCACCTAGCAGGCTCATTCAAAATTACTGCATAGGTAGATGTTTGATTCTGAGCCAGCTCTTTGACCAAGTCACCATGCTTTCTTGCTTGAATGCACGCCTGTACAGGTTGTCCTGTACAGGACAACCTGATCTGCCTAAGACCATGGTGGAGCTGCGAAATGGAGCACGACATGTGCAGGGGATTCTCAGTGCCTTCCCAAAGTGCTGGCATGGACCCTGCTGGGCACAGAACTCTGCTGAGCTGCACCCCAACCTTTTTTCGTTTAATTTTGTGGCGTGATTTCACAAAGTGGCCCAGGCTGGCTTTGGCCATCTCCCTGCACCAAAGGCTCACAAGGGGGGTCACAGGTGAGCGACACTGCCAGCAGGATTTGGTTGCTTTCTATCTCAGCACTGTTTCCTATAGGTACCAGCTCACTTTGTTGTTGTTTTCTCTTAAACATCCCCACAGGAGCCTAAGGATGTGTGTGAAGTGTCTGGCCTCTCTGCTCAGGCCCTGCAGGCTGTACCTACTGTCATTTGTGTCTTTTATGTAGGAATAGGTACAGCACAACACATTCTATCTCACTTTATTTTTATTTGTGGTGTAGGCCCTTGTACATGTTTGGCCAGGGCTCAGTCCTGAGCTCCAGCCCTGGCCTCAGAACATGCACTTTCAGTCTCCTTTGGAATTTATTTGGACAATGACGTGAGATCCTTCACCCCACCCAAGAACTGAGGGTGCCAAGGGCAGAGCCCATCAGAGCACCATTTCTGCTCAGAGCACTTAGCTTCAGGCACAGATCTGTAGGATGCTGGGGAAAGCTATTCTGGGCATAGAACTGAAAACATGCTGAGTTTCCAAATTCTACTATGGCAAATTCTTTCTCAAGCCTTACATTTGTGAATGTAAATAACATTCCTCAGGGCAATGCACAGCTATTGCCTAGTAGCTAAGGAAAAAGACTTCCATTGGCAAAGCAGGGTATATTTTGCAAAGCTCCAGTGCACAATGATTTACAGGGCCTGTGCCCAACATGGCTTCTTGTGTGTTTGCATGAAGTTGCTGGTTAGGACTGGATGGGATTATGGCCCTGGACACAGCAGCTTGGGACTCCAGCAGGAAGGTAGTGACCAGTACTAGGTGATCCTCCTCAGCTGTTCATGTTCACTGAACCACACCACAAATAAATGGGCACAATCAGCACTGTTCTGGAGACAGAGGCATGGAGAGGATGAGGACCCTGCCTGCCATGCCAGCTATACCCTAGGGCGGGGCACATGACTCTCAGAATTTACCTTCTCTATGTGGCCCAGCACTGTTTCCTGGCATTAGTCTGGGAAGGTGCTCCATTCAGATGTGAGGCATAAAAGAAAATGACTTAGGGGGCTACAGAATTGGCTGTGTCACTGCTGAGCTCACTAGCAGTAGGCAGCTGTGCTATTGGTTTGTACCCCGTACCTGGCCTGAAAACCCCCAGTCAACCTACACCTCCTTCTGTGAGTTGGGACAACTGCATGGATGGGGCAACTTTTGGCCCAGGAGGGCAGTGCTAGCCCACTGCCTTCTCAGACCAGGGCAGTGGTGAGAGAGAAGTTTGCAGGTTGCCATCCTCTCAGGAGCAGAGGTGCAACCAGGCCCACCTGCAATGATCCCAACAATGAGCATTGAGGGAACCAGGTTCTGGTAGGCAGGGGTGTGGGCCCAAGAGCAGTGTGTATCCCTCTCTCTTCTGCACTCCTCCCCCTGAGGCCTCAGCATTTGCCTTAGTGCTTGGTCACAGAGAAGCTCCCAGTCTCTTGGCCTTCCATGAGGTCGTGAGCTTCAGAATTCACTGCAGGAAAAAGACAAAGGCTATCCTGCCTTTGGGGTTGTCTGTGAGTGTGGCATTCTACACAGGAATTTGCATTAGGTGACAGCAGATACAGACACGTATTAGGATGACAAACCTGATGGGTCTTACAACAAATTAACTGGGAAAGAAGGACAAAGGAGTCTTGTGCACACACAGGCTTTGGGTGTGGAAAGAAGGATCTAGAATTTTCTAGAGGCTTCACACCCCAAGGGTAACTGCTGTCACAGGCTGACATACCATCTCTATGTTCTTCTATATCTCACAGGAGAAAGGCAACTTTCTATTGTGCAGAAGAGAAGCTGTTTTATAGAAGACCAGAAAGAAGCTCAAGACTGATGTGAGACAAGTATTCAAGCAAATACTTGAGAAGAGAACAGCTAAGAAGATTCAGCTCTGATGGGGACACAGCAAGTTCACCTCCTCTGAGACCAGTCCTGTGCCATGAGGATAGGGAGCTACAGTATGGAGACACATGGCTCAGACCTGGAGCCTGAGTGCATGGGAGCACAGCCGAGGGGTGGGTGTCATGAGTGGAGAGGTGTGAGTTTCCTGGGGCAGAAGCCCCTTCCTTGGATGCTGCGTGCTGAGCACCATGTGAGAGAGGAGCCTGTGCTCTGTCCCTTGGCCTTCCCACCCTACCCCTGCTGGGCCACCAACAACATATCAAGTTTCTGGGGACAGCAGAGAGTCTATGCCAGCACAGGGACAGAGACCTGGGCATAGCCTGGTCTCTCTCTGTCCTCGGAAGAAGCCTCTGCAGAGGATGGGAACACTGACCATGGCCAGGCTAGGGCAGGCTGCAGGACAGGGGAAGGTAGCTCATCCCAGAGAACAGTCAACCGGACTCCAGAGATCAAACTCTCTGGAACTGTAAGGCTGGCAGAGCTGCAATGAGGCCTGGGGCACCGTTCATGCTTATTTTGAAGTATTATCTTCAGAGGTAGCTGTTACTGAAATTTTCCCTTCTCAATAAAGGTTTACAAAGTAAAATGTTTGGCTTTGGTTTCCTTAATAAAAGACTGGCTACAGCCATCCATAAAGATGAGAAGTTGTTCCTTCAAGGAGGAGGGTGATCATCTACTGTCAGGGCCACTGAAACAGTGCAGCAGGGCCTTTTGCTGCACCGAACCTGGGGAACCTGGGGTCCCACCAGGGTGACTCACTATGCCAGGAAAGCAGAAAAGGAACCAGGTGTCCAGTTAAGGAGGTGCAGGTGTTCCTTACACACACCTCATGCCCCCGATGAACTGTGGTAGCAGCTTTGCTCTTAACAGTACAAATGTGGGTGAAACTGACTTGTAGTTTTCAGGGAGAGAGATGAGTATGCTTTGAGTGTCATCTAGACTGTGGAATATTCTTCTGTAACAAGAGTAATGAGGCATGGCGCCAAAAAAAAACACACAGTGACCACTCAAGACTTCCAGCACTCAGGACTCAGTGACCTGTAGGATTCCCACTCTAAGATATCCAGGAAGGCAGAATGATGAACAGAAAAGGATAGGGTGGCAGGGTCTGGGCAGGCTGGAGGCAGAGCAGGAGCTCTGGACAGATGATTCCACTTGGCATTGAGGAGCAGCCAGTGCCTCACCACACACACACACGTGTCCTGACCCGGAATGCATGTCCTTGGGAGTGACACACTGCAGACTGAGGGTCTGGGTGCCAGGGATGCTTCAGTGCAGGCTCTCCACTGTTACATGTGGGTCCCCAGTAAGGCCGCTGGTAATGAGGAGTCCTACAGGTATGGAGACAGGGCGTGTGGGAAATGTTTGACCCTTTTCACCTTTGCTAAGATAGTAGTGGGCTCTAACAATAGCCTATAAAAAGTCAAGCAGAATAAAGAGGGGAGGAAAGAAGAGGGAGCTCAGGACAGAGAGCAGAGGAAGAAGCAGAGGGCTAGGCAAGGAACCCATGGAGTGGGTCTGGGATGTTGCAGAAGATCTTCGTGGGGCCACAGGCTGGTTCAGCTGTGTTTGTTTCAATAGAGAGAGGAGCTTGGCCCACAGGAGCAGGCCTCCTGTCTCCAGTGCTTCATCCACCCCCAAGCCTAGGCCCGCTGCGCTCAGCCTGCACAGAGGCCAAGGGTGTCAGCAGAGACGCCCCAAGGGTGAAGTGAACATCTCAGTCTTGTGATTCACTCAGTGGCCTGTGTGTGTCACTGCAGCAGATGGCAGGCTGGGGGAGGGGGAGAGGCTTTGTGTGCCCACCATAGTAACTAGGCTCCAAAGTGCCTAAGTCAGCCCCAGAACTTTCATGGGAGAAAAATGATAGGAAAACTGCTTGGAAGCCATCCAGGATTTGTCAAAATGCTGTTCCCCAGCCCCACTAACTTAACCCAACACAACTATGTGGTCACATGAGCCTGATGGGCCAGAAAGTCCCCACTCCTGCAGGAAATGCAGGAGACAACAGGGCACAGAAACCAGGGGCTGCAGGTCCAAGGGTGGCCAGGCCTGAGTTTGGTGGTGGTGTCACCGCCAGACACCTTAGCCCAGTGGCTGGCACTGCCTCCAAGCCCTACCCTCTGTTGTCCCCACTCTGAGCTTTCTGCTGTTGGCAGCAGAAGGCATTCTACCTCTCCACCCTCCTCCATCCTTGCCCTTCCCCTAGAGCAGTTGGGGAGCAGAAGGATCCTCAGGAGGCTTCTCAGCACCTTACCCACTCACAAGGAAAGTGCCCCCATGACCTCTGCCCAAGTGAGGAACAGGCCAGAGTGTGAGCTTGGCCAGTTCCTATTGCACTTGGGGTCCTAAATCTCTCCTCGTATGTCTCTGGGAGCCAGGATACCAGTGGATAGCATGGGCTCAGGGACATCTGAAGGAGCTGGGCAGGAGGACAGAGGTCCTGTGTGTCATTATGGACAAGGAATCTGCTGCACACCATTCAGGCCCTGAGTAGGAATGAGACTCAAACAAAGGTCAGGAAAATTCCCTCCTGCCTGGTCTGCCCCCTAACCCCTCAGCCAAGATAACTCACTCAGTGCCAGGCAATCTCAGACAGAGCAGCGAGATGACTGTCTTAGAAATGTAGCCAGTGTCTAGGACAGACAGTGCTAAGGACACTGGAGAGGAGATGCACTTGGGAGTAATTGTGTGGTCCTCAGGAAAATGAGTCATGGTGAGAAGCTGGAGGTGTGAAAGGAGCCCAGTGGTGGGCAGCAGTGGGTGCCCTGTCCCCACCTGAGCAGGGCCTGTTGGTATGTGTGGTAGTTACTACACATGCCTGATAGCAAGCTCGTGGGTGTCACTATACAGGAAAGGTAATGTTAGTGTTTTTCTGTGGTCACACCTGAGGACAGAAGACCAGGTCTTGTCCTTGTCACAATCTGCACTGCTTGTGGTGTCATTGAAGAGGCCATTGTAGTAGACAGCTAAGTTAGATAGAAATTACTAGGCAGTGGGAGGTGGACTAGGCTCTAGAGGAGTGAGTGCTGCAGATGAGACAGGCAGCCTCTGGAGATCGCACTGTGCTCAGCACTGCCTGGTCAGGTGAGTCTAGGGGAGGCATCCCACACAGAGCGGGGACCAGGGCCCTGACCTGGACTTCTACCCCAGCCCCGAGGTTCCTTTCATCTTCCTATGTCCTGAGTTAGAGATAAGCTGAAGTTGGTGACCCCACCATATGCCCTGGCTCTGTGCCTGACTTCCCTATCAGATCAATGTTAGCTAGAGACTCTACTTGTAACTCCATAGTGTGGCCTCGGCTTGGCTCAGAGTGGCTGTAGACATGGTCGTTTTCATGTAAAAAGAGACCCAGACAAAGAGCTCTGTGGCAACCCAATTTTGCGACCCCTCTTGCTTCTCTGAAGCTTTTAATTAATAAATTTTTCCTACTCTCAACCTTCTTTGTCCTCATATTCCTTTTTCTGTTATCGAGGGACACAAACCTGGTATATCTGATGTCCAGCAGGCCGAGAGTCTCTTCATTGTGTCACCTTGGCGCATCTCCCCAGGTACTGTGCTGCCAGGAACCCCAGTTGGGTCCCAGACTTCACTCAGGCCGCTGAATGCTCCAAGCCAGGAGCCCCACGTCCCCTGCTCTTTTCTAGTGACCACCTTGCACAGCTGCTTACATGGAGAGCAGCAAAGTGATTGGAGCCACCAGAGAAGAAGCAAAGGTGCTAGTGGGCCCTGGTGACACAGAAATCAACATCCAGGATTTAAGGGCAGGATTCCCACATGTTCCACCTCTGTATGCACCTCATCCTGGCCTTGGGTCATGGCAGCTCGTGGCTCTTCCAGGGTAGCTGGTCAGGTGCAAGGGATGCTGAGTTCTACTCTCTCCCCTGTCTGTCTATGACAGACCTTGAAGACTGCTTCCCCCTGAGCAGTGGTTGAGAAGAGCCAGCTCTTCCAGCCAGTGAAAAAGTCAGGACTGGAGAGCTGAGAGTGGCAGTTGCCACCTTGGGATGTCCCTGTGGCTAAGGTTAGGACTACACAGGTATGTCGAGGGCTGTAAGGAAGGCACTAACTTTGACCCAGAAGAGGTAACCAGGTGTTCGTGACCCCCTAAGCAGAGATGGGCCTAGACATCCAGAGGACAGATGATGTAAGATGCTTCACTGTCCAAGTCTCACACAGTTTTGAGTGATTGGCTGCTTTCTTGTCTGAAATCCCTATCTCTAAAGATGGACAGTGCATCACACACACACACACACACACACACACACACACACACTCACGTATGGCACTGGGCTCTGCACTCATTTCTCCCTGCCACTCTGGATTCTGGGGTGCAGAGCCCAAAGTGGACACCAGGGTGCAGCTACTGTGAGGCCAGGAACAGATGCATACAGGCTCCACCCGGGGCCTGTCTTGGGATGGCAAAAATAGCTCAATAGTCTCAACAGGAAGAAAGGGAAAAACCACTCTGAGCAGTTAGGATGTGTGGAGGTGGCAGGACACAGTGTCCCTAAGTGAAGAGAAAAGTGGGGTGGGAAGACTCAGTGCCACACCCACTTGTTTGCTCTGACTGGGGTGTTGCACTGTGTATGTCAGTGCAACATATATCAGACATCACTGTCTACTCCTGAGTGGGTGCACTATTGTAGTTGTTTAGAAAGGTGACTGTGTGAGGCATGCATGTCAAAACATCACATTGTACACCTGAACTGCATTTAACTTGTGTCAGTTACTCAGCAGTAAATGTGAAAAAGAAAGAAATGAAGGCCACAGACATTTACTAATTCTCTCCTGTGCTGGGTGGTCTCCTGGACATCTCCATCTATCATCCTTAACCTCCATGTGAGGCCTGAGCAAGATGTAATTATACAGATCATGTGATGAAGAGGATCCTGTTTTCTGGGAGTCAAGGGTTGGACCCCAGAACAGACAACAAGCTCGTTGCTGAAGTGGTCCCTAAGCTTATTTGTGTTCCCCACATCCTCCACCAAAGTCTAGGAAGAGACCCTCTGACTCCAGCCTCAGAGAAAAGTGTGGCCGCAGCTGCTGGGCTCCAGGTACAAGGTGCAGGAGGGGAGCCCAGGGCGCGGGCCGTGGAGATGGTTCTGTATGAGGCCAGGCAGCGGGTGCGGAGAGCACAGAAGATGACACCAAAGCCTAGACCCAGAACTCTGAGAGGTCTGCTCCTTGCTCAGAGCCCCAGCTTGGTGTGTGGCCCCTGCTGCAGAGGCAGAGTCAGGAGGAGCCGGTCTCCATAGACAGCTTCTCAATAAGGAGACTTCCTAAAACTGGGGGCCTCCTGCACAGCCCACACTTCAGTTCTCTTGAGTAAAGTGGAGGAACTTGACAGTCAGAGGGAACCTGTGCTGAGTCAGGGAATGGGGCTCTGCAGAGGGGGTCCTGAGGGTTGGAGTCCCCTGCCACGGTCCCAGCATGCTGCCCACCAACCCTGTTCTAAAGTCTCTGAGTGGTTGGCTTCCCCCAGGTCCATAGGTCCAGGCACTGCCTCAGCCTCAGCTGCTCAAGACACAGCCACAGGCATAGGCAGCCCGTGTCCCTCAGGGGAAAGGTGACTTGGGTCAACTGTGACGTAGTTTCCCCTCATGTCTAGTTTGTGCCATGTATTGGGAGGACCTGGGGTCAGGCTTGAGGGCAGCTGGGCTTGGACTATGGAAGGGACCAATGCTCTATGAGCCCAGGGTCACCACAAGGGGTAATGGAGGGGACAAGGGCTCTGTAGGCTTAGGTTTTGGGGACACCAGAGACAGTGGCCTCAGTGAGTCCTGAGCCCCTGAGCCTCTTCCTCATGGTGATGGGCAAGGGGTCTTTTTTATTATTTTTTAATTTTGAGTCTGAGTCTCACTAAGTTGGTAAATTACCCAGGCTAGGTATATGCTTGTGATACTCCTGCCTCAGCCTCCCAGAGCAATGAAATTACAGGCCTGCATCACTGTTCTAGGCTCTGAATGTGCAATTTATACAAGCACAGTAGGACTTTGTGTGGATAAGTCTATATAAATTTCTCTATGTGTGCAAAATTAACAAGGATTCATGCACTGTCCCGGGTTACACACAGTGGATGACTTCAACTTGGGATCCTCAGAATTCTATGGCTGCGGCTTCACCTATAGCCATCCTTGTGACTACCACAGGAACTCTGTAGTTAGATAACATTGTTTTAGGACAGACTACTCCAATATTCTGAAAAATTTCAATAAATGGAAGGCTGCAAGCTCCATCTAACTTACCTAACATAGCCACGGTCTGAACTATTATCTCAGGTGACTAAGCAGCATGAGGTGTGGTGACCTCCAAGGCCACTCGGATTCAACAGGAGGGGCTTGGGATGAGGAGGCCTCAGAACCACCACCCACTTCTGCTCTCTGCACAGCTGAGCTTCTGGAGACAGGTCTGCCAGGTTGCTCCCTTTCTTCACCTGGGCTCCTCTGTTGTCCACAAAAATCCATGGAAACTGCTCTTGTGAGAGTTTCCAGCAACTATCATGTTGTTAAAGTCAACTGTGGATTTCCTTTGTACTGTTTTATGCCGTAGTGGTCTGTGATGGAGCCAGGCATTTCTGGCTCCGGGCTCGATTGTTCTTGTCTGGAGTCACCACGCTTCTTTATCCTGTTCTTACCAAGGCTGTGGGCCAGCCCTGCAGCACTAAATACTACATGTGCCAGTGGTGCCCAGCTGTAATTCCTTCACAATACAGTCATGTCTTGTAGTCTACTCGTTTCTTTGTATTGCTATTGAGGTGTCAACTTCAACAGTCATACAACTGCAAGTTTGGCCACTGGTAGGTAAAGAAAACATTTAAATTCTCAAAATCTGAAAGTGACTGAGTCAGAAATGGGTCAATGATCATCCTAATTCAAGGGTTGTTACTGTGTATTATTTTCCTTCTCTTAAACAAAAAATTAGAGGGGATTTCTGGGTTTGGCCCTAGCCAAGTAGCTTAGAGTAGACCAACACTTCTGCCAAGAAAAATTTAAGAAGTCAGATACAATGTGAAACAAACAGATGTTGAAGGCAATGACTAGAGGACAACTCAGCCAGGGATTAAGTGGCAAAAATCCCTGGGCAAAGAGAGCTCCACAAAACAAGCTGAGTATGGCTTCCCCTTCAAAACGTCTGCTGCAATCTTCAGCCGTACAAGTCAGGAGAGTAAGAAGCAAATCAGAAGGAATCAAATCCTGTTACAGGGCTGAGGGAGCAGCAATGGTAGCTGAGTACCACCTGATACAGGAGTTCTGGGGACACCCGGGCTCTTGTAAGATGCTTGTGGGACTCCTCAGAAACGGTGAGAGAACAGAAACAGATCCTAGTAAAGACTTGGACCCTGTCTTCTGGGCCTGCCCCTGAGGGGCTGAAGGGCTCATTATCCAGCAGGAAGTAACACCCATGGACCACCTCCACGCCTTTATTGCTTGTTTGTCATTCCACCAAGACTGCCAAAAGTTTTGAGAAGTAAGACCAATGAAAACAATTAATAGAGAGCCGAAGTTCTGGGGATACTGCAGTTCAATAGCGTTCATTTTAACAGAGTTGTGGTTAACATGTTGAAATGAAGTAGATCAAAACATGGAAAATGTCATCACAAAACTGTAATTTTTGCTTCTAAAAAATATAATAGAGGATCAAGAAAAGCAAAATTAAATAAATGATTGCTTGAGGGGATGAATAAAATCAGGTTTGACATAGCTAGAGAGAATATTGGTGAACTGGAAGATAAATCAATAGAAAACCTTTGCCATCATAATGAAGACCAGATAAAAAGTGTGAAAGGGTGCATAGCTGATACATAAAGTTCCACACAAAGGCTGGGCCAATAGTGCATGGGAGCTGTGTGGCCCATGCTGTTGGAGGAGTGGCGCCGGGCAATTCCCACAGACCTGGGGCTCCATGTTAAAGTGCTGGTAGCTCAAAATCAGAGGGAGATTAAGAGCATCTAGTGCTACTCCACAGAACATTTCTTACAAAACCCCAGCATATTATAGGGTTGAAAATATGGGGAGTGTACCCACATCCTTGGAAAGAGAGGATAAAACGAAGCAAACTTGGAAGATATAATGGCCAAGAATGTTTTAAAACAAAAACATCTCTTGCATAACTATAACTGTTAACCCAAGCAACAGATTTGACGACAAAAATAGATAACATAACAACCATTGCTAATCAACTATTCTTGTTCTGAAAATCTGTAACATATGTGTTGCTGTATGTTACCCTGTTTCTGTCTTCGTTTCTATTTGCTTTTGTTTTTGCTCTTCAAAATAGAATAAAATAAAAAATTTAAAAACCATATCTACTTCCCTATCTCTTGTTTGTCTGTTATTTTGGTCTTTATTTTTACTTCAGGTTTCTTGAAGGGGCAGGGGATGAGGAGATGGAGGATAGAGGGACGTAGGTATAGAAGATGCAAAGGAACTGGAGCGTGTTAAGTACAGGTGCCAACTCTACA
This sequence comes from Capromys pilorides, assembly GCA_004027915.1. Lineage (NCBI taxonomy): Eukaryota > Metazoa > Chordata > Mammalia > Rodentia > Capromyidae > Capromys > Capromys pilorides. The sequence continues at coordinate 22,855 of PVKN010006871.1, forward strand.
TAAAGAATGAAAGCATGCACTGCAGACATGTGTGGAAATAAGAGAAGAGGGTCAAGGGATGGGTGAATGGGGGAGAGAGGGAAGGGAAAGAGAGTGAAAGAGAATTGAGAGGTGCTATGTGTATCAACTGCCCACTAGGAATATAAACATACACTACACACATGTACTAGCAAGATGGAATTCAAACAAAGCAAAAGACATCGTCTCACCATATGACAGTGACTATGACGAAGCAAACGCAAGATCTGAGGAGCAGCCAGTGCACAAGAAAACCTACCTGACCAGGAGCAACGATGTGAAGGGTGGAGGACCCCATGAAAACAAGGAATTACCTTGAAATGACAGCAGTAAGCCCTAAAACATGTAAGAGTAGAGGGCTATAGCTATCAGAAGTATATTTCAGAAATCAGTAGCTAATTGAAAGTGTTGTCTCCCAAAAAATTAAGCGAATTCTTCACCAGTGGAGTTGCCTGTTTCAAGAAGCAGAGATAAGCTAATGCATGTGGAGAGTTAGACACAGAGGAAGGCATGAGAAACACCATAGGTATGGAATATGTGGACTGGTAGAAAGGGAAACTCTGAACTTGATGCAAGACAAGGTAAGTAATAATGTCCATTTATCTAAAATGAGGGATGAAGAGGGCTGGCAAGATGGCTCAGTGCTCTAAAGCGCTTGCTTAGGCAAGCTTAGGCAACTGCAGGGACCGCGGTTTGATCCCCAGCACCACATGCTGTGCCAGGCCCACCCCTAGGCAGGCTGAGCTGGCCATAAAAAAAATTAAAATGAGAGATGAAGAGAAAAAGAAGTATAAGACAGATAAAAAAGAAAAAGATGATTAATATAAATTCAAATATATCAGTAAGGACAATAAATGTTAATCGTCTAAATTAACTATTTAGACATTGAAGTAAAGATTGTAAGATTGTTTCATATCTGTGTGATACAAAATTGAATGCAACTCCTTCTTGATCCTCACCTTGCAAAACAGCTTTTGTCTTGGTTCTAGACAAAGATGCACCTGGGAAACCTAGAATTTATGGAAGAAAAGCATTTCAGCACAAAATTAGGTTGTGAAGCCCATTCTAATCAGTTCACAAAAATTCTTGCTAATAAAAAGAAAAAGGCTAACTTGATCTTGTAAAAAGATTGAAAAGTACTGTTGTTCAAAATGATGTACACATGCTGTATGATATACACATTCATATAACAAGGCCACAGGATTGAAAATATGTTTACTGTCACTTTTCTATCTTTTTAATCTTTTTATATTAATTATTAGTATAAATCTATAAGCAGCTCAGATGTAACTAATGAAAGATAGTTCAAGCTTTAAGAAGTGGATATAATTCTTGAGGAACACTTAATAAGAAGATAATTAAATTGCTGATAAATGCATGAATGATGCCTGACTTCTTTAGTCACCAGGAAAATGTGAACAAAGCCTTTCAGCAGGGCTGAAAGTGGCCTGCTAGTGGCACAAAGAAAACACACATACGCATGCATCCCAAAGCATACGTTAAGGAACATGTGCTGAAGACTAACGGTGGTATAACTGCATTGCAGTATAACTGGTCATCATAAAATACTGGAAATGAAATGTTCACCAATGGCAGAATGATTGAATACATTCAAGCTGTGTGTCCAGGCAGCAGCAAGACAGCACAAGCATTGCTCCCTGTGTCTCACAGCCTGGTCACAGAGCAAAGGTGGTCAGTCACAGTGGTTCCAGGTGTGCATCCACCTTTCTTGGGACAGGAGACAGCAACTGGGGGACCCAGGACTTCTGGGTCAAGTACTGTTTCTATCTTTGTGGTGGCTACACAAGAAGTTTCGCTTTTTGAAAATGTAGTGAGCTGCACACTTAAGAAATGTACTTTTGTGAGTGACATTCTTCAATAAATACTTACTTTTAAAGGCACAGAGAAAATGAGGGAAAGTACAGAGCTGTCCATCTCCTTCAAATCTGAGATCCCTGTTTCAAGGGTTCCAAACTAAGCACACGCAGGCCATCGTGCACTGTGCTGGAGGGTGTAGTGCAGTTGTGTTAATGTGTGCCTGGAACCTCTGTAGCCTCCAGAGTCAGCCTTCAGAGGGCCTCACTTCACCCAGGTTGTGTTCCTCAGTCCTGCCCCCACCCCCCACATCTGGCTCTCTGAGAAGGAAATAACTCAGCTTCGTCAATAAATGATGAAAGAAAATGTGGGCCAAAAAGATCTTTCTTGTGGCCATTGATGAGTTGGATGGGTGGAGGGAGGATGGATGGGGGTGGCTGGTGAGTCTAGGGTACAGAGGGACAGCAAGGTGGCTTCTGATGTCCACGGCAGGGCACATGCCGTTGACAGGGCTTAACTATGTACTGTAGATCTGGTGGAGAGGTTTTCAGTGCTTCCAGCACACAGGTCATACAGGTTCAAGGTGACCTGGTCACTGCCGACCTCACACTGTGCCCTGTAGTATGCAGATTGTATATAATTACATTGCCCAATCACAGGGGCATATCACGGAGCTTTAGCAACCTAATCATACTTTTCTGCTGTAAATTTTTACTCTAACAATAACAGTTGGCTATGTGTCTCCATAGCTGCATCTGGGGGAGAAAGAAACAATTTCTGTATTTATCTACTGGCTGACTAATGGCAAGGTATATGCACATATGGAAAAGTGTCAAAATGGGATTTTTATTCAGATTTATTCTCCATCTAACAGGTTTTGCGTATGTTTACCTTAGCATCCTGGGGAATAAAATACACCCGTGCAATTCTTCTGTTGTGTAAACAAGTGTTGTGCCATAAGGAAAGGTGGGTGTGACTCACATTAGCTGTGCCTGGGGAAAGAAAAAGACCCATGTGTGCATGCACGCACCTGGCAGACGAGAGGCAGGTGCACGCAGGAGCTCCGAAGCAGCAACAGGTGGCTCTACCCACGACGTACTCATTGTTAAATTTCTGTGCACTTAGGATTTTTTTAGTTTTTTTTCTTTTCCCCCTCTGGTGGTACTTCACTTCAGTTGTTATTTTTTACATATTGTAAGCAAGTAAATAGCTGATGTGAAAATGTTGATATCTAGGCACATATTTAACATTTTATTTTATTGATATCTGTCTTAGTTACTTTTCACTCATTGCTGGGGCAAAATACCTGGCATTTAAAACTAAGGAAAGAAAGGTTTATTTAGTTCCCAGTTTGTGGAGATTTCAGTTCCTACTCCGCTGGCTCCAAGACAAATGGCCGCAGTTTGTACCAGCAGAAAACAGCGAAGATCAGAGGAGGAGTAGCAGCTGCGGCATCCATTAACGGTCTCTCTTCCTTCTATGCTGACAGTGAAGAGCTCCTGCGAAGTGATCAAGCGCCTCTGGAATGGCACAGCTGCAAAGTGGCGCATCAAAGACCAGGACTTCTTCAAGGAGTCGGGGCAAGGGTGTTCAGCAGAAAAGCCTGCCTCAACTCTTTTATATACACTTTCGGGCTGAGTCACTTCAGGGTGGGCTGGTTGTCCCATAGGATGGAACCAACTGTGCCCCAGGGTAGGCCCTCTACAGTCCCGCAACTGCAGAGCTGATCAAGCCAAGCTGCCTGAATCATGTTGACACAATGCATCAACTACCACCATGCCTTATTTTCCAGCTAAGGGCACATTATACAACATAGTAAGGAGTTCCTGACCAAACAGGAAGATAAGAGAGGTGGCAGGAATGGCTTGTCACATGGTAAAGGAAAGCTAAGCACATGTGCTGCCAGTGTAAGAGAGATGTGTGCAAGGAACATGCAGCTGCCATGTGTGAAGGTGGACTTCGGTGTTACAGTTGAAGCAAAGCTATTTCTGCTGTAGAGTTCTATTGGTGCTTTCAATGTAGCTCATACAGGAATTTATTTCTGATGTTACCTTTTAGGTTTTGTAAGAAAGTACACAGTTAACATGAAAGTGTTAATGCTTATTCTAAAGATGGGATGCATAACAAGAATTTAATACTTTATTTTATTGATATTGTATGTTCTTGCCAACCACACATTACATAATATAATAAGAACCTCCTGACAAAACAGTGAGGCCAGCAAGTTGCCAAGTATATCCTACAAAATGGGCAGGAAAGCAAGACACTTGTGCTGTCAGTGTGGGCAACGTGTATGGAATGTGCCTGGTCACATGTTCCTGGTCATGACTGCCTTGGGTGTGATCATCGCAATAAAGTTTTTTTTTGGTAGAGTTCTTTTGGCATTTTCATTGTAGTTCATATAGGAATTCTTTTCTGTTATGTTTTAGAGTTTGTATACTAAGATAGTAGTAGGTGTTGAAAATCTTGATGTTTTTTTGTAAACAATAAATACTATTTTTTACATTTTTAAGTAATCATTGTTTAATAAAATCTCATAAAGTTAAAATGAATAATTCATCAATACAAGTGTTCTAAAGAATAAAATGGGTATTACATACCCATAATAATAAACCTTTATGACAAAGCCACATGTCTCTTGGTTCTACACAATTAAAAGCAAAGAATTAAAAGTGATACTAGTCTTGTAGGCCCTCTTGGTGGTCAGTTGCTTTTAGCCATCTCCAGGTGAGCTCCTGCAGGTCTGTGTGGCTGGGCACAGGATCAGGAGTGCTCCTACTGAAGGGACAGGCAATTGGCAGATGAGACCTAGGCCACTGCTCCTGAGTCTCATATTTTGAGATCACAACCTTGAGCCAGTTTCTGTGTGACTTCCTGACTTGTGGCTCAGGCTCAACAGAAGTGATGAGGGTCAGGCACTTCTATTTTACTGGGGAAAGGATCTTGGAAAATTCCTGCAAAGGCAGGGGT
>PVKN010006872.1:0-27651 GCA_004027915.1 Capromys pilorides
AAAGGTGACTTCAGAGCTATCATTTGTCCTCCACATCTTATTGTCCTTTTCAGTCTGGGATTTATCCTAATGAGGTTGGCACCGAGAGAGCCAACTATGAGCTTTCCCTCATTAACGGACTCAGAAAGCAGCAGCTACTGTGTAGAACTTTCGCCTTGACTAGCTGTATATGTTGATATCTGCGATCTAAGCAATGACATCAAGGACCCCAATATGTAATACAAGAACCACACTTGAGTACCTCTCATCTTGGTCTTCTAAATGCATTCCATTTCTAATGTCTTAGCAATTGCTATTATACTTTTGTTAAAATAATTTTTTAAAAAAGTAAAAAAGGCAAGAAAAAAATTAAGATTTCTTGAAAGCAAGCGGTAGTACTCAATTATTCGTGCAAACTTGCATAACGATGTGTTAATTAGAGCAACAGATTTGATGATAAAAATAGACAATAGAACAACCATTGTTCATTGGCAATTCTTGTTTTGAAAAATCTGTAACATACGTATTGTTGTGTGTTGCCCTGTTTCTTTCTTTGTTTCTATTTGTTTTTGCTTTGGTTTTTACTCTTCAAAATTAAATTAAATTAAATTAAATTTTTAAAAAAATTCCTCAGCACCTACTAAATGACAGGAGGGCTGTGGAAATAATCACGTCCACACGGTGAGTGAGTCTGAACTCCACGAAGGCTCGTCCTTGCCCTCCCTGTTTATCATTAACACAGTCAAGGCTTCCCTAACACATTCCGGTGCTACACCAGGGGGCAGGCTCTGCAGCCCAGACAGCCCCTGAAAGCACGGATGGGTGGTTCAGCTGCTTGACTTGTGACAAGGACTCTTGGCGAGGGAGAGGGTAAATCCAAACTCCCTTTCCATGCTCTCTTTGGGCCTGAGACAACTTCTGTTGCCTCTAGAAAACGGAAAAGAGGAGGACCATCTTTTGCACTAAACTTGTCTGCCCTTCAGGGTCTCTTGAAGACTCTTAATTGTCTCTCACTCTGGTGCAGGTGTGGAGGAACAGGTACAAAGAAGCAGCTGAGGGCCGCAGGGCCACATACAGAGAGGCAGCAGCACAAACCTGTGGGCTGGGTCTCTCTTGGCGACACATTCCTTTGTGTTACTTTTCCTCATCAGTCTTTTTGCATCCGTTTAGATTATACGGCATTACATGATAATTATCTTCTATCACGATGTCGTGTTTCCCAGTTCACCTAGCTCTCCCAGCTTGCCCAGTTCTCCCCTTCAGCCAGGCTCTTGCCTGGAGACTGTTAGTAAGCTATAGGGCTTCCTTTCCCTTGGTTTTCTCACAGCAAGATCCATGGATTGTTGAATGAAGAAGAGTACGTTGTTCACTGTCTTGCCTTCCCTCCCCCAGAGGAATATGATGAGAAACAGCCGCTAACCAGCAAAGAGGAAGAGGAGAGGCGCATTGCAGAACTGGGGCGCCCCATCCTGGGAGAGCATACCAAGCTGGAAGTGATCATCGAGGAGTCCTATGAGTTCAAGGTATGCCAGCAGCACAACGCATCTGGGAGGCCTGCTCACCTGGGGCCAGCGTGGTGTCAATGTGGGCCTGGGATTTGTAGTGTAATTTCAAATATAACTGCTGTACTCTTGGAGAGGCCTTCAGAGCCAGAGTGGAATTATGAGTTAGCTTCAACTGTGGAGTCCTGTAAGCCAGACAAGGTCAGAGCCAGGACCTGGTTGGGGGGCACCCATCATGGCGCAGGGTCAGAGACTCCCCAGATGGCAATGTTTGTCTGCAGACACAGCAAGAATGACAGAGGTGAATTCCAAAAGATTATTATGTGGAAGGAACCGAGATCTACTTAAAAAAGTTAATACACCTTTCAGAAGCAGAGCTTTCACATTACTGAGAAATTGGGAGTCTTTTGTTTTAAAAGAAAGACAGAAGCATCTCTATAAAGCACCCTATGGACATGTTCTCCTTTATATTTAGTCCTACTCTTCAGATCTAAAACATTTTAGTCACCATAACAAAGGTACAAAATCTGCAGCTGGAGTTTATAATTGATCTGATAAAATTAGATCCCAAAGTTTCCACATGATAAAACTCATTCTTTCAGAAGCTAAGTGTAAGGTGCTTGAAATGAGCATAAGTGTAATTTTGAGTTGAAATTTCCTGTCCATCCTTTGCTGTCCCCTCTGTCCCATCCTATCTCCCGTCCCTTCCCACTCATGCACTACCAGTGTCCAAAAAGAGTTTACCAGCGCCACTTTTCAGTCCCCCCATGCACTATGAACAGGTGCATACCCTCTCTTGGTTTCCAAGGTCCAAACCTCAAACAAAGCAGCATTTCCCCTGTTTATTTCTCAAAAGCAAAGTCTCCAAATGAAGATTCCAGAAGTGAAAAAGCAAGCCACGAGCGTAGGAGCCTCCCTATTTTACCCAGTTGCTTCAGGAGAGTGGTTTCTTATCTCTTAGTTGGGTACATCGATTCATTTGTACATTCAGTTCACAAGTTGAAATACTTGACAGGAGACAGGTGAAAAGAAAATTGTCTTTGCAATTAAAATAGGATTTTCAAAAGATAAAAACATGATTAAGGTTTCTCCTCCAGCATGTAACTATTAGTCTCACTCATCCCAATAAGAAAAGGGGACGAGGCCAACACTAAGACAAATTCTTTCTAGGAAGATCTCACTCACAGGAGGCTAATTTGGAGGCCTGGAATGTGGCTTGCTCTACACACATGAGTAAGACCCACAAGTTCCTCACAGCTGAGATTCTGTGGACTAATGTTTCGGCAGCAAGCTTGGCCCATACTCCTCTTGAAGTTCTCATGGGAAACTGTGTGAGCTCTCTCTATGGAACAACCCCTCAACCTTTCCTTCCCATATATCCATGGCAGGAAAAAGCTCATTTTAAGGTAGTCAGGTGCAGTGTTAATTAAATCTTGTAGGCCCAAAGCCTTCTATGACCACTGCTTCAGTGATCTGAGCCCCGGAAATTCATCCCAGTCTGCTTATATAAATCCAGTTTTTAGAGAATATTTATCCACTCAAATATCTTCTGTAGACGTCTTCCTGCTTCTGTTGAGCCCAGTTACCATTAGCCTATGGAAGACCCTGTGAGCATGTTTTTGAAGTGTCCTCAGTTAATGATTTTGTCTTTAAATTTTTCATTTTAAAATTTTCCTCTTTTTTTTAAACATATTTAAAGATCTTTTTCAAACTGCCCAGAGTTACACTAGAAACCCAAATTTGGGTGACCCTTCATAAATCCCCTCTGTGTGACCTGGAGTTCTAGCTTTCTAGGCCGCGCTTAAGTGCATGACCTCACTGACAATGGCTGAGGGTCAGGTTCCGCAGTCCCCTGAAATCCAGGGCAGAGAAGAGCTGATCCCTCACACTTAGGAGCCCTCTGGGTAAAGGTAAAACATAATGTCTGAGTTCAGTGTCATAGCTGGCCAGATAGCTCAACAGATTAAAGTGCCTGCAAGCAGGTGCAGGGGTTGCTGGTTCAATCCCCGGGCCTGCTGTGCCAGCCCTGCCCATGGGGCACACCGAGATGGCAATAGAGACTGGGCGTGGTGACATGGACCTATAATCCCAGCTCTTAGGAGGCTGTAAATAGGCCTGTGAGTCACTATGATCATTATGAGTCTGATCTAGTAGTGAGACCCTGAACACCCTGGAGTCCCTACCCTCAAATACAATAATAATAATGATTAATAATAATAATAGTAATAATAATAATAATTTCAGTGTCCATACATCAAATGCATCTTGGTACATTCCCCTTTCTCCACAGGTCAAGAAAAAAAATTTTATATATATATATATATATGTATATACAAGCAGATTAAGCCTTAAAAAGAGACTCGGCTATACTCTTACTCTCTAGGACTAAAATGAAATGAAGTTGAAACTCTACCATAGGCTTTGCACCTGTGTAAATGTTAAGTGTACTTTAACTTCAAAACGTGTCCTTTAGCAGAAGTTTCTTGAGGAATCCCATGTTAATATTTATATCTGTTCAATTGTTTACCCCCCATATGATAAGATCCTCTGCCATAAAGTGTCCCTTTGGAGACAGCCTCCCCAAGTTTCTACTGCATTTAGGAAAAATCAAGGTCATTTTTGTTACTCACCAGATAGCACTTTGAATTGGCATCAACCACGCTGTTCTGCGTGCGTGCTGAGAGGTGGCAGGGTTGGGAGAGAAGAGACAGATGCTTGTTACATGCATGGTTCATGTTATTGTGCCCGACAGCAGTTATCAGGGGCCCCAGCAGCTTCACACACAAGGCTGGAAGCCAAGAGGTCACCACCCAAAGGACACCCAGTCCAGCCAAGAATAACATCGCAGACAGAGCGAGCCAGCGGAAGATGGGCCCTTTCATGTTTATTATCCCCTCAGTACTTCAAGTCAGTTCCAATGATTCTGCCTGGGCTAACATGCTTGATATTATAAATTGGCTTCAGCTTCTCCAGCAAACCCCTCAGATTATATCTTCCCTCCCTGTGAGCTCACAAAATGCTCTCTCTCTCTAACCACAGTTCAGGTACACTTTATGAAACATACCAATTCTGACCTAAGACAAATAATACGTGTTTTCTGCCTCTTTGCAATTAGTGGAAATTCGAAGATGCTCTGACAGTAAGTGTGGGTGTTTAGTAGACTAGTCCGTGTAGTAGATTCTCTTGGAAGAGCAGCCTCGGTGTCCTGGAAATGACCCTTCTCCCTGTAGTTGCCATGATTTGTGGTAGTGCTTTGAGTGCATCTGCTTACTTAGTTTTCTTGTGAATGCTTGGCTGGTCCTGTTATTACATTAACTGAATTGAGAAGTCCAGAGAGAATTAATTGTACAAAATTAAGTGCTTAAAAAGTTCCATAGAAAAATAAGAGACGTGTAGTGCAGCGCTAGTAGAACAGAGAGATTCAGGACAAGGTTATCAGCAATATGTCCTATATCTTAAGAAGTGAACTTTACTTGTCTTGCCTTGTGCTTTTTTTTTTTTTTTTTTTTTTTTCTTATTTGCAACGGGAATGGAATGAGAGTAAAGAGCTCTAATAGCCACCATGAAGCTGCCAAAACTATAGATGATTATTAATACTCTGCTACCTGGCTGAATTTCTCTGATCAACAAAATAATAGTTTCAAAATCTGTTGGTCACTTCTGGTTGTTGACAGGACTATGCTAATTCAGTTGTGGATAGCATACTAGAGAGGAGGCCAATAAGGAAACAAGTTTACAGAGCATTCAAGGGGAGTGGATGAACCTTGGAACAGCTGCTGTCCTAAACACTGAGGCTATTCTTCATTGGCTATTAGTCAGTAAAGAATGCTTGTCTTGTAGCAGAGAAGTTTCCATTTCAGGATGTTTCCAATAAAAACCACGCTTGTTTGCATACTTGTAATAATGTTTGATGTCAACACTATTGTTCTGAGCCTAACACCTGCTAGACTTCACATAACTCAGATTTCCAAATGAACAAGTTCTCAGATTTCTCCCCAGGCCTCAACAAGTTTAGCAATTATTGTCATTCTTTCCCATCTTTTTCAGAGTACAGTGGACAAACTCATTAAAAAGACAAACCTGGCCCTCGTGGTGGGCACCAACAGCTGGAGAGAGCAGTTCATCGAGGCCATCACTGTCAGCGCTGGTGAGTGTCTTTCTCATCAGATGCCCGATTTTCTTAGTCTGTCCCTGGGTTTTCTTATTCTGCACTTGGTCTATCACCAAGCAAAGCACCAAGGAGGGTAAAATGAAGAAAAATGTATGTATGCACACTTGGCAGCCTAAATTAGACTGGCTAAATGAAGCCAATGTCTTCAAACATGCCACTCTTCTCCATCCATATGACATGCTTCTCTCTGAAAATAGATGAGACAAATGTAAAGTCTTTTGTGTCTTCTGTTCATGATAGCCAGTTATGGGGCTTCATCTGGAAGATGCTCTGAAAGCAGCACAAAGTGTCCAAGGAAAGCTCAGAAAGAAAGGAGTAAAATACTAGGAGGAAGAGGAAAGTATTAAGACTTTTACCACTACCATCTGCATCGTTTCACACTCTCTTCAACAGCGTTTCACAATCACACATTTGCACTCATTCGTGAAGTACAAATAGATGCACAGCCTGCTTCATCCTGTGCAAGCTATGTGCAGCGTTTTACCTAGGAAAATCCTGCAAAATGAAGTGTTTTTCAAACCAAAGGAATCGGAGGCTTGGGAACGTCACATACAGACAGAAGCGTCCCTTTCCGGCACTGTCAAATCCAGTCCACTCTTGGAGTGCTATGTAAAGGCAGAGGGAGGCCCTCTTCAAATTCCAGAAAGCAACACCACCCTGGAATTGTTCTCGTTTTCCAGTTCTTTTGCCCCATCCGCACTTTTTTCTTTCTCTCTGAAGATCCCCGTAGGCTTATATTCCACTGTTGAAACTCATACACATAGCCAGTGTTTTCTAAACAGTGATTACCAAGCTGTGAAACACGGAAAGAACCGTTGGGCCTTGACTTCTAGCACAGCCTCCCCTTTTCAATCTGTCGCAGCCTCATGTGCCAGCTCTCTCCATTGCTATGAGAACAGAGGGTGGTAAAAAATTGTGTGCATGGTTATTAGTAGTACCGTTTTTAATCATTCTGTGGTTTTTTTTGCAGTTGGGTATATCCTGGGAATTTACAAACATCTAGTGGTAGATAATTGCTTATGAGAGTGAGTTTATAATGTACGCTTAAGCTCAACAGGAGGAGGTGGAAACTCTTTTCAGCTTATGTTCTCTATAAATCTAAGGTTAATATCAGAGGTGTGAACTCTCCTCTCTCTTCATGGAAAGAATTAAACAGACAAAACAACTGATGAAGCCAGTAGTAAAAATCATGAAAACTGTCTATGCTGTTTTATGCACTTGCCATAATGCAGTTGGAGAATTAAAAGGAACATAAGGTTCATAATGAAGAAATCTTATCAGTGTCCAGGTTTCCTATGCCTTCACATGCATAAGCATTTGTAAAGTGCTGGGGTCATCATCATGTATGAGGTTTTCTGTGTCTCTGTAATTGAGCTTGATGTGAGGAATATGACAGGGAAGGAAGCAGTTCATAAGTGGAGCTTGCATTGTAATAGATAAGACTGAAAATAAGGCAAATCAGTTAAAGTACCTCATAAACTTTGTCTGGAGAAAATTGCCAGAGACAGGAAGTGTGTGTGCAGGCTGTCATTTCAGTTTAGGTGGCCCACATGATGCCAATAGTACACACCTTTTAAAAAGCACACATAGGGGCCAGCCAAATAGCTCAGTGGAATTGAGTGCCTGTAAGCAGGCACAGGGGCCAGGAGTTTGATCCCCGGACCTGCCATGCAGGCCCCAACCCTGATCTCAGGGTGTGCTGAGATGGCATATTGAGACAGCATGGTGGCATGCCTGTAATCCCAGCTCTTGGGAGGCTGTGAACAGGTGGATCACTAATCCGATCTAGTAGTGAGACCCTGAATACCCTGTATACCCTTCCCTGAAATACAAAAAATAAAAAGTGAAAAAATAATAAAAAAGCACACATAATTTGCTTTTCTAACAGTAAAATAGTTTTGTATAGTGGGTTCATTCACATGTTTTATAACTCCTCAGGACCATACCAGACACTTTCTGGCCATCCTGTGGAAGTGGACAAGGGCAGTTTTAAACTCTAAGTAAGTTATGCCATCAAGATAGCCAAAGTCATACATTTGAGACTGATTAGAATAGCTGTGTAAAGGTGGGGAGTTAGCTCGGAGGTCTAAGCATCTGCCTGGCAAGTGTAAGGATCTGGGTTCGATCCCCAGTACCACATGTTGTGCTGGCCAGGTGCTGCATGCTGGCCACTCCATGCTGGGTGTGATGGCGCATGCTTATAATCCTAGCACTGGGGAGGCCCAGACGGAAGGATCACTATGAGTCTGAAGTGCATAGTGAAACTATGTACCAAAGAAATAGATAATAAATAAATAAATTTTTAAAATGTAAACAAAAGAAGAACAGCTGTATAGAGAAACAATGATAAAGATGTTCATACTTCCCTGAAAGATGGACTCCGGTTTGCAAGCACTAGGAAAGTTGGACCCATCACTGCCATTGTCACCCTTCCTGGTGTCATAGTGCTCTCATTCAATAATGGCTCTCACCCTTGCCCAGTCTTTCAAAGCATTCAATGAATGAGATGTAAACCTACCAATCATGCCTGTTTGTTATACAATATAGTACATTTTATGTTTCTAAATGACTATGTGGTTATAAGACCCAGGGTTTAGAAATTTGCATGTTACTGCGTAAACTGATCTGATTTACAATTTTGAGACTCAAAATATCTGAAACAAGCACATAGTTTCTAGCAACTAAATTACATTAAACTACATAAGAGGCAGTTTTTTAAAAGCCCAGTGCTTGTGACTATGATTAAATTTAATTGTCTTAAGAATGTTAATATTCCTAAGTGGTTAAACATACAATAAAATTTGTAAGGTGGCATCTATTGAACACAGACTTTCATTAGATTTTAAGATTTTATAGCTAAATAGTTGAGAATCACAAAGATTTGCCTTATTAAAACTACTAAATTGTCTTTGAAGGGCTCTACTGAGAGTTTTTTCTAAGCAATATTCTGAGCAAAATTGAGTCTATATATCTTGCTAAGCAAAACTAATGATTTTGTAAATAAAATCTTGCTTTTCTTTCTTATTAACTATACTCAAACTAGTTTCAAGGTAACCCCCTAGTGATTTTACCCCCTGCTCTTATTGAATTTCATAGCTCAGTACCTGGACCTTTCAACACCATAAGACTTCTCTGAAATGAGTTTTATAGCTCCATATTAGAATTAAAGAACTCAGGAGACGTCAGAGACAAGGAAAGGATTAGACAGTCATCTCCCAGAGTTTCTTTCTGGGGTTTCCTAGCTTTACTAGCAGGGGCAGTGGTGTGTGGCAGTTGCACGGCCCTCAGAGACTTGCACAGCAAGCTCGGTGCCACCAACTGCCTTTAGGATACATAAGCACATGCATCTCTTAATATTTGTTGTTTCCTTATAACCTAATTTATAGTTCTTTGGGAGAGTGCTAGCTAAGTGTCTGAATGACAAAGAAAAATATTTTTTTTTCCTAGTTATGTACGTGAGCTTCTGTTGCCTTATAACTTGCGAAACTACCTCTTCTTTTGGGGTAGTGTTCTGATAATTTTTAAAACCCAGACATAGAGATTTTTCTGAAATTTCTTCTTTCATACAGACTTTGTGTAGCTCAGATAATAAAGAAAATGTAAATCTGATCTCCCCCCTCAGAACCACTGACATGGCCTGCCTAAATTAAATGCTCTGAAAATAACAACATATTTTCCATACCTATTCTCCTAGAATTAAACCAAAGAGGAGATAGTCAAATGTGAGCCTCAGAAAAAGAACACACAAAGAACAAAAAGCCCCAGGGAGATGGCCATGGTGATGGCGATGCTGACGGCACTACTGAAAAAGTGCCTGCTTTTCTTCTGTTCCATAGCTGGAACTCAGAAATACCAGTGAAATCTTCTGAAGTACAAGGCCCTCATTCAGCGCAAGGCCAGGCGGGACAGGTAGCTGACTCCCCACATTCACTGTGTGTCATGTGGAACCACAGTGGCCCAACTTCTGCTAAATAAATACATGAAAGGGTGGTCTCCTGGCCCCACAAAACCAACCTGGAGCCTGGCTCTTCAGTTTAAGAGATATTCCTGGCCTCAGTACGTTGTCCAAGCACATTGTGTCATTCAGTGAATATTCGTAATTAAACTTAATTTTAGTATTAAGAAAATGATCAACTCAGTGATAACCCTGGACAGTAATTCACTTGCATAGTTGCAAGTCTGAAAAGGGATCTACCCTGAAGGACCAAATAATAAAAATGCAACCCCCAAATAAGTTTCAAAAGTTGTCGCTCAGTCTGGTTTAAGCAAGGATTGTTCTGGTATCCCCTCTGTCAGTAAATATCATCACTGTGAGGAAATTCTCATTTAATATGTCAATCCTGGGTCACCTGAAAATCCCACTGGAGTGGTTAAGAACATCTTGGGAGACCAGGTGTGCCCCTGCCCCAGTGCGACTGCAGACACCCAGAAAAGGAGAGGCAGGATAGAGATTATTAGCTGTCATTCACTGTCTCATGTATGGCTGGGAAAATTTTTTAATTATCCTTTGTCTTAATCTGAAACTGAGGAAATTTTATGAAAAGTAGTTCCACAAGAAAAAGAAAATTTGACTGCCTTTGAATGTGATTTTGCTTTAATTAATTTTAAAAAATTTATTGGCACGCTTTTGCAGTACATAGTACCAAGAATCAGCAAATGGGATCATATGAAATTAAAAAGCTCTGCACAGCAAAAGGTACCACTGCCTCTGGGCATTGATATATATATATATATATATATATATATATATATATATATATATATTGTCTTTTTATCTTTTTGAGACAGCATCTCGCTATGCAGTTCAGGCTGGCCTTGAACTCACTTTTGTAACCCAGGCTGGTCTCGAACTCACATCAGTCCTCTTGCCTCAGCCTCCAAGTGCTGTGATTAAAGGCGTGTGCCACCATTCCAGGCTTGGGCCTTGACTTCTAGCACAACCTCCTCTTTTCAGTCTGCTACAGAATCATTTGCCAGACCTCTCCACTGCTGTGAGCACAGAGGCTGATAGTACTGTTTCTAATCATTCTCTGGTTTTTTGCAGTTGGGTATACTTAGAAATTTGCAAACATTTAGAAGCAGATAACTGCTTGTGATGTAATTTACACTTAAGCTCGATGGGAGGAGGTGGAAACGCCCTCTTTTCAGCTTACGTTTCTCTGTAAATCTAAGATTAATTCTCAGATGTAAACTCTGCGCTCTCTTCACAGAAAGAACTAAACAGGCAAAAGTAATTCTTCATGCATAAAGCTGGTAATATGAATAACTAGCTGGAAGTCAACACTATGCATTATAACAAATACTGTGAAATTCATATGACTATGTCAAGTGAAATTCTGTATCACTTGTAATTCTTTCTGTTTTAATTCTACTCTGTACTCTCTTTAAAAAATCTAAAAATTAAATTTAAAAAGATAACTACTGACTTTTAAAAGCCCCATTGAAGACCTATGCATGAAATCATGGCCCACTTTTTGCTTAAATATTACCATTTATTGACTGTCTTCCATAAGCCAAGGCATTGTGAACATTTTTTCTATTCCTCCCAGTATACAATTGAAAGCTCTGAGCCCCAAAGCAGTGACATCACTTGCTGAAGTTCACATAACTAGCCAAGGGGCAGCTGCAGCATAAAGCCTCATCTTTGGGAATCTAGAACAAAGCAAGTTCCGGTTTCTTCCCAGGTGTCTCTCCTATGCCTTTAGGCCATAAGTAGGCACATGTCCGGTGAGTTACTGTAGGACAGTGGTGGCGAACCTACGGCATGCGTTCGATTTGTTTTTCTTTTAAGACAAAGATGTTAATCTGTCAGGTTTTCCTTTTTTAACTGAAGCCTCAGTATTCAGTATTGCAGTGTTGACACTTTGCAAGAAATAAGTGAGCTTTGACTTGCATTTTAAGAACTCGTGTCTAAAAGGGTCCGCCATCACTGCTATAGCAGAAAAGGCATTTGATCCTGAACCTTTTAGACTTGGATACACATGGAGAGAAAAGGGGCTTGGAAATGGGTGTGCAAGGTTGGTGGAGAGATACAGAAAGATGAGGAAGAGCAATCAACCCTCAGAACCGGGCAGGGTGAGTCACTGAGCTCCCTGGCTAGTGCTCCTTGCATCCCATCATGAAGAATCCAAAATCTGGACTTCCAAAGTACTTTTGTGAGTTTAGAATTATGCCTGCATCAGGGCCAGTGAGATAGCTGAGTGGACTCAGTGCCTGCTCCGGCAAGCTCAGGGACCAGGGCTCAATCCCCAGTTCCGCGTGCCTAGCTGGCCCCATCCTGGGGCACGTTGAACAGGTGAATGAGTCTGGGCGTGGTGGCACACATCCATAATCCCAGTGCAGGGAAGGCTGAAAACAGGAGAATCACTATGAGTCTGAGCTGCGGAGTGAGAGCCTGTACCAAATACATAAAGAGTGGGGGGAAAAAAATCCTACCTGGAAAGTTTATCAGGTCTCCTGAACTAAAGACAAGATCAGCGCTGACCCTTTGCTCTCGCCCCTACGTGATCAGTTGCATCCGCAGGCTGCTTCGTGTAACCACTGGCATGTTCGAGCAAATAGTACTAAAGACAGGGGAACAAGGACTTGAAACACTGTCAGGAAGTAGCTTCCCTTCCTTCTTCAGTGCACAGCTAAGATATTCACGACCTCTGTGGTACACAGTGCATAGAAGTAATTTAAATCTGTTTAAAAGTATTATTGGAATCTTGGTTTCTCTGGAGGCTTGAAATCAGGTGGTCGGAGAACCACCAGATAAGTGTGTGGCTTGGAAAAAGTCCTCTCACTTTCCCTACAAACTGAGAGGATTAGAACAGTCCTCCTCATGAGTTGTCTTTGGGTTACACGAATGCTGAAGAAAGGACAGGAAAGTACTAAAGGGCCCCCTAAAAGACATTTCATTTTCAGCAATAAATGTCAGCTTGCATGGCACTACTATTTTAATTGTAGGGTTTTAACTTGAACCAAGGAGGAATACCTGCATTAAACTAAGTCTTCGATAAACGGTATAGTATCACTCACTTGGCCAAAGCACATCTAAAACATTGCTTTGCCTGTTTTCACCACATCATACCACTATCTCTGATCTAGAAAAAAATCTGTATAAATGCATACATATTGTCACATATGCAATGCTTTGAAAAGTGAGACATATGTAGTTCTATATTAAAAGGCTATATGCATGACATGTAGGCATGCATATGTGCATGGTGTGTAGACATGCATATGCATACACATATAAGTAAAACATATTCGTTTGTCTGTGCATATGGAGCATGCAGATACACACCTGAAATGCTGCTTTCAATCAGTGTTCCTAGTGCCATTTTACTGTTACTTGGCTCATGGCTATAACTTTCATGGATAAAAGAAAGGAAGTAGGACACAGGAGGAAGAGAAAAGAGAGTGGGTTCCCAGCAGGAAACCATTTACAGACGTAGCTGGGGTCATGGACGGTTGACACAGCAAATCTAAGATCCCTAGCAATTTAAAAATGTCATTGGTAGCAGGACAACATGCTGACTCAGGTAGCTTCCCCCTCCAGCTTCAGAGTGAGGAAAGCCAGCTCCACGGGGCAGGGCATCCGTGCAAGAAGGCGGGAGGAGAAGCAATTATTTTCTGGCCCTTGGATACGTTTTAGTTGGTATTTCTGAAAAGAATATTGGCTTGTAGGGATACTTTTCATTTAAATTGCTTTTTACAAAAGGCTTGAGGAAAATGCTCTAGTGAAGGACCTGGGAATAATGCCGCCCTCTTATGTGTGAGCCCGAAGTCACGTCTCTAATGCAGCTTTTGTCTGAAGAGGCCGCAGCCCGGCTCTGCAGACAATGCGCCATCACTGGGTCTGGCACCCCTTTGTTGGCACAGCTACTGCTCCACAGTTGCAGCTTTAGTCCCTGCTCACCAGCCAATGCTCCAGACATGAGGGCCTTCGCGTCTGCAGGCAGGAGCCTCTGTGCCCCGTTTTACCTGCAGGAGACATTTTAACACAATCGAAAATGGAAAGAAAAACAAACAACGCTCCCCCCGCCACACACACACCCTACTCCCCGCCGCATAGGCAAAGAGCAGCACCATGAAAGTAACTTGCAGTGTGGGTTCTTGCTGTGCACAGCCTGTTTGCTTGATAGAGACCTTGCTGCTCCAACTCCTGCCAAACAAAAGCCACTTTGCTGAGTCAACTTGGCACACACACACACACACACACACACTGCACCTCTGCCCTATCACCTCCTCTGTCTTGCCTCTATCTGGTTGGCTGGGGCCAGGTGTCATGTCCTGTGCCCTTCGGAAGCATGGAAGATCAGAATCCCAGCCAGGAGCTGGAGAGGAGCTCACTGCTCCTCAGTCCCTCTCTTTCTCTTATTTTCCTTTCCCTCTCTCCCTTTGTACTCTCTCTCCATCTCCTCCTTCTCTCTATCCTCTAAATAAATAAAACCCTAAGACCAAATAGTAACAGGAAAAGCTCCCACAAGGTCACGGAGGACCTGTTTTAGGGCACAAGGCTCTGGCTGCACCATACAGCCATTCTCTCACTTTTCTTCTGCAATTGTAGAGCAAGTGCCGTGGCCCCAAAGCGTTCTGTCTCTTCCTGCTGATGTCACCTAGTGATCTGCGGGCTTCTTCATGTTGTAGTGCTTTGGATTAGACAAAGCGGACACTGAAACTTTCAATGAGCAACCACTGAGCAGCATTTAAAGAGTGAAGGGCATCAGCGTAGGTGGAGAGCTATTTCCCCATCACATGGCCTCAAGGCCACCCTGCGCAAGCTTTGTTCCTGAGCCCACTAAGGAAATGGAGAAGCAGAAATTCAGATATCCGGATCGAAGCTCTCTAGAAAGTTGTTCCCCCAACTCACCAAGCAGCAAAGGGAAAGTAAATAGCTACAAGGGGTATTTTAAAAAAGCAAGAACGGTATGGGGCAAGAATAAGTCACATCTCCTACTTCAGCTTCTGGACAGAAGCCAGCAAATGCAGTATGACCATCCACAACCTGGCCAATTCTCTAGAGAAGCTGGGTGTGGTGGCACATACCAGTAGTCCCAGCTACTTAGGAGACTGAGGCAGAAAGATTACAAAGACCAGGTTGATGTCAGCCTGGAACACTAAGCAAGACTCAAAAAAATAAAAATGGCTGAGGAGTTCAGGGGCCAAGCACCCCTTGATTCAATCCCCAGGACCACCAAAAATAAATAAATAAATAAATAAATCCCAAGAAGCCCCTGAGGAGAATGGGTAGCCTCACAGATGGCCAGCTTCAATTTGAGGTTCACACTGGCAACACTAAAAAGATTTCAGTTAGGGGTAAATGCCAACAAGAGTGGCTTGGAGGTCACACATGCTAACTGGCTGCCAGAAGTTTTGTTCAATTCCGAGATGGTGGTTGCTGGGAAGACAGACTGCCGAGGTTCTTTACATATGAGCCAAGAACGCGTTTGCCTACTGCAGCCTCTTGTTAGAGCCTCAGTTTTTTTCCCAGTTGCCACCTTAAGAAGTTAGCTGGGGTGATGATACAGTTGACGATCACTGTATCAGCCAAAAAATGTGTCTTTAAAGAAAATGAAGATATAATGTCTAGTCTCGCAGAGCTGAATTTGAGAAAAAATCCTGTGGTATACCGGTGAAAATACCAAAGACTTCACATGTGGGATTTGATCTTCCAGGAAGTTGGCTAAATCATCTTTATCTGCCCTATGCTGATGACCACAGGGCAGATTGCAACTCACCTAGAAGTCTGGCCATTTTTCAGGTGGAGCACATACATTCCAAGACTCCCATGTCTTTAGTACCACCAGTCTCTTTGTTCTTCCTGGCAAAACTTCCTTTTGAATGTGCACTCTTTTTAATTTTATTTATTTATTTATGCATTTATGCATTTATGCATTTATACATTTATACATTTATGTGTTTATTTTGCGGTACCTAGGGTCAAACTTGCCGTGCCAGGCAGGTGCGTGTGCCACTGAGCTGTCACCTGGCCTCTAATATGCACTTTTTAAAGCAGATCAGTGTTAGCTGGGCATAATGCCACACTCTTATTGTCCCAGCACTTTGGGAGGCTCTGGCAAGAGAATGAGAAGTCCAAGCCCAGCCTCAGTGACTTAGAAAGACACTGTCTCAACATTTTTAAACAATGGGATGTGGGCGGGGTCGATGTAGCTTATTGTGAAGGCCCTGGGTATAATCCCCACTACTACTACAAAATACATAAATAGTAAAAAGGTAGTTTAAAGCAAGAAAAAGAAAGAGAGAGAGAGAGAGAGAGAGAGAGAGAGAGAGAGAGAGAAATCAAGATACGCATCCCAAATAGGAGCCCTGATTCCGAGGTCCGTCTTCCTTCCATCCTGCTGCACCTGTCTCCCGGGGCTTAGTGTCTGCGAGTACAATCCGACTTCTACTCTTGTCACCCACACACAGCTGTTTCCTCGGTGGAAAACACTGTCCTGCGGTGGTGGCTGGCCACATCTCCTTAGCACAGTCCAAGATCACAGGTCTCCTCTCCTGATGGGCTTCTCACCCGCCCCCCTCACTATTGCATTACTTGACCTTGCCCTCCTAGTCCACATTAGTATCTGAGATCAGCATGTGTAGTTTTCTTTTCACTTGCTAACCATTTACCCTTGCCAGCATGGAAGCTCTGTCAGATCCAGAATTCTATCTGTCTGCATATTCAATGCCAAGAGCTGTGTCAGTCACACACAGTATTAACAAGTAGTTACTGAGGAAAAGAGGGACACGACCACGTTCATTCCTTCAGCCAGAGGTTCACCCTGGGCTTCTACAGTGACTTGAAATATTTTGAGTCCAGACTTATAAGCAATAGAATTTGTACCAGGCCTTGACCAAATAAGGGAGCAGGCCACAGAGCCATTGATGGAAGAAGGACAGAGATAATTTTCAGAGATATACTTAGATAAAGCAAAAGCATCACAGTGGCGTGATGCTGGCTTATTATTTAGGAGAGAAAAAAAAGCCACAGCAGACAGCTACCACTGTCAACACACCTCTTAATGTGCTGTACTTTTATTTATTCATTTTTTTTAGCCTGCTGTCTAAAGAAAATGTTGATAAACACTAAAGGAAACGAAGAGCTCTGTCTGATTCTTGCTAATCACCCCAACTGTTTTCTATAGGTGACATATACCTTTTCTTTATAATCTCATTTATCCTTTCAATAGCACAAAAGAGAAAATTCTGACTATTCCCACTTCTCAGAGGAAAAAACTAAGGCACCGAGAGAATCTGTGAGGTGCACAGAAACCAGTCAGTCGTGGGAGCCTCCTCTGTCGTCATCATCAGGAGTCTGTGCCTGTGGTTACCTCATTGAAAATCACAGCAGAGAGCAGGCAGTAGGAGCTGGCAGATGGGCACTGCCCTGGGCAAAAGCAATCATTTTGCATCGGGCCCACCAAGACCCTGACTAGAATCTTAGATCCACATCTTGTGCCACCACTTTGTCAGCAAATTAACTCACTGAGCTCCAGGGGTCAAACAAAGTCCCCTCAGGGGATCCTGAACTCAAGAAAACAAATCACAGGACAAAGGCTGCAGTTGGCCGCCAAGATGAGAAGAACCCCACTCTCCAAAGGGGCTGACACGAACTGCCAGGGGAAGGTTTGCTACGTAAGATTCAAGGAAAACTAGGTTTGGAGGAATCCTGAGCAATTCCATATTTTATAAATTATATCCTCTCCGAGAGTTCATTTAAGAAACAGGAATTTCTCAGTTCTGCTTTGTAGTGCAGGGCTCAGGGAGCTGAGAGTCTATCTGTTGACTTTTTGCTGTCTGAACTATACGAGATTTTTCCGTATGAAAGCAATGGAGCAGGTCATGGTAGCAAAGTGGGGAAGAGGTTTAAGACTCTGAAGCAAGCCTCTGAAGTTCTCTGAGCAGTGGAGTCTTGTCTACACTGGAGGAAATGCTATTTGCGTCGCCAGGTACCTGGGCAGGTGAAGATGAAATGCGACGGACACACCTGCCCACAGGCACGAAAGCACTCAGGAAGGGAGCAAGAACTCAGCGCTTAGTCACTTAGCCGAGAGGCCGGGCCGTGATTCTGCTCCTCTGCATTCCACACATGTCTACTCTTTAGATGATTTTACCATTTTCCTAGGATGTAACATTGATGTGTTCGCTGAAAATTACAGGGTTATGGCTGCCCAAATAACTCCTCCAAGGCTCAGCGTCTCACAGCAGGAGGCTAATTTAGACACAGCTGCTGATATTTACAAAGTGTTATTATAGCCCTCAGGCCAGTCTTACAGCCCCATGTGCCCAGAACTACCCACTGTAACTAAACCATCCAAACCAGCAGGATGTAGCTATATTTGCTGCGTATCGTTTCTCCTTGTCGAAGGTTTACTTCATAGGTCCTGGCACCTCCATGAAATATGCTCCTCTATTCCAAAGCCTGGATTTTTGTGAGTCCTACAATTAATAAAGGATCTGAGAATGCCAAATGTCACCATTTTTTACCCTGACACAGATTTATTTTGAACAAACCAAGCTTGAGGCAAAAACGCCCATGAGTAATTATGTCAAGCTCTAATCATTTAGGAATGCTTCACACACAAGAATTCTTTAAAAAGAGATAAAAAGTAGGCAATTTTCAGCCTTTTAACCGATTCACTTTGCTAATAATCAGACTTGCATTAAACTGGAACTCTTTAGTGAATCCATTTTTCATTTTGACAATGGCTACATTTCCTGAGAAGCATTTCTGTCACATCAGAGCTGTGGTAACCCTCCTAACAAGGCCTTTCCTGGCCCACGCTGGGGAGCATTCTGTTGTCCCTGGAAACTGTCACCTAGAGGTTCATTTTTCTCAGGCAGGGTTAAGAATGACCCAGTGCGAAGGAGATGCCTTCGTGGGTCCGATTCCAGCATTTTCTCATATCCCCGGCCCCTAATTCCCAGAAGCCAGCCCTTCTGCCCAGCCGCAGGATGGCCTGCAGTTGACCAGTGTGCTAAGCTGCAGTCGATAGCCTGAACTCAGATTCCGTGACAGCAATGTTCATATCCAATGCATGCATAAAAGAGTAAAAGGAAAACTGGCGATTAATGGTTTTTCTGGAGGTGATTAATGGGGCTTCTAAACGAAATGGTAGTGTACATGCAAGGGCTAGGACAGTGAGACCATAGATTGTGGATATGGAGTCTTTGCACTAATGTTAATGCTGATTATCTAGGAAAACAGACTTCACAATAAAACAAAATGCTTTTGCTCAAGTGTTGGGCTCTGTGGGGCTAAGAGCACAGCTCACACCTTCCCCAGAGACAGCTGACCCTTCTAAAAGACCTTTTGTCCTCAATTCAAATACATTTTGAAGAAGACCAAGAAGGCAAGTTCTTAGAAGAAGTTGGTATGACACCAAGCTGCAAAGCATTTTTGTAATGAAAAAAGTTTACATGGGCTAAAAAGAAAGGTACTTATCTTAAAAAGCATTATATAGATGAGACAGAGTGGGCATTTGTGCTTCCCCCGGAAAAAAATCCATCATAGTATTGTATCAATTGCAAACCATAGCCCGGCACTACAGTGATATCCTTTTTGTCTAAGTTATAAATAGGTACAGTGTATAATAAGAATGACTGATGTAGCTGCGGGCACCTCAGCGTAGACATTACTAAAAGTGAACATGTCCATGATGAGAAGGTAAAAGACCTGCCCTATTGCAGGCGATTTAAGTGCCTCTTACACCTATGCTTAAATCCAATCATCATATTTTAAAGAAAGAAAATATGGCTCACCTGGGGGCTGCTCAGAAGACCCGGAACCTAAGTATAGAATGAAAGGGATTTGAAAGTGGTCAGTTTTACATGCCTGTAGGGACTC
Organism: Capromys pilorides; assembly: GCA_004027915.1. Taxonomy (NCBI): domain Eukaryota; kingdom Metazoa; phylum Chordata; class Mammalia; order Rodentia; family Capromyidae; genus Capromys; species Capromys pilorides. Next base: position 19,487 of record PVKN010006872.1, read on the forward strand.
TGTTCAGGACAGGGTTGTATGTACTATGCATGGCCTAGGCCCTAGGGAATAGGAGTGGGTGACAAGAACACATCCTTCCAGGTCACACCCCAGTGACCCATCTCCAACCAGACCCAGGTCCTGATAGCAAGTCAGCTATGACCTCATCGGCAGACTGATCTGGTGAGTTCTACATCCCTGTGATCCAATCACCTTCCAAACAGGAGACTCTAGGTGGGACATTTTAGACCCCAACAGTAATATGTGAACAATGAAATCATGAGCTCTCCACCAGCTGAGACTGCCAGGTGTGACACAACCATTTGGAGGAGATTTTTAAGGAGTGACTACTAAATGGGTGTATTGGTCAGCTTTCCATTGCTGGGACAAAATCACAACATACACAGCTGAAAGAAGGGAGGTTTAGTTGGGTTCATAATTTCAGAGGTTGCCGTGGTGAACTGACTGTGAGGCAGAAACCTCGAGGCAGAGGAAAGTGGCTACCTCTTGGCATCCAGAAGCCAAGAGCCCGAGAGTGAGGAAGGGGCAGGGACAGGATATGCCAGTGCTCAAGAGAGTCCCCAGGGGTCTACTTCCTACACCTAGGCCCCAGCATGTAGTGGTTCATTTAGCTAGTGAATGAATTACTGTTGGATTAAGCTCTCCTGACCCAGTCACCTTTCTGGGCTCCACTTGGAAAATGACCACATGGAGATTTCAAGCCCTCCATACTTTCATCTTTGGGAAACACCTCGTGTTTAAATCATAACACAGGGAAATGGAACTTGGAAAACTCTGAAATTCTCCTAAAGTTTTGATTTCGGGAATTTTCTAAAATTCACATTTCAGTTCACAGAAGCAAAGGCCTGCAGATTTTCCTGTACTTTGGCAACTCAGGGATAGAGGAATTTGAGAAAAATTGTGTTTTGAGGTATTCCTGATAAGAAAATATCTTTGCATATCTTCAAGAAACTTTGTTGACACCACCTATTTTGCCTCAGAGAATATGTGAGTACTTTTTTCAAATGATCAAGTTGTAGGGAAATATTTATCATCCTTCTCCAAAACACAGAAGAAGAGAGAAACTCTTATTGGGAGTGAATCTTCGGTTAACTGAATTTAGTGTCACATAGAAACCATTAAAGGGAAGAAGAGGTGGTAATTCTTTCCTCACTAAAAATAGCTTAAGAAGACACCAAAGGAGAGAAAAAATGTTTAGGTCATTGTACGAAAAACATTATGAAAGCAACTTGATTTCACGCAAACTTTATACATTAAATATACACACATGTGCATGAACACTTACACATCCACAGATACAAGACAGTGGTGGACCAGAAATTCATCAAATGAATGACAGCTCTCCATTTTTTCTTCTAAAATAAGAAGTGTGAATTGGCTGATTACTAGTTTCCTTTATCTTTTACATTTTATTCTGTACCTAAAACCTTGGAAATAAAAATAAAAAATAATAGAATAAGAGTGTGTTAATCAGCTTCTCTGGCTGAGACACAATATACATCACTCATAGGAAAAAAAGAGAGGCTTAATTTGGCTGGTGGTTTCAGGGGTTTCCATGCACAGGCAGCTGCTCTAACACAAGAACGTCGTGGTGGAGGGGCTTGGAAACAGAAAGCTACTATGTCCTAGTGGCTAGGAAGCAGAAAAGGGGGCCAAGACCAAGAGAGGAAGGAGCCAGCAACCAAACATAATACCTAGATCCAGGCCTCCATGACCCGCCTGGGCCCAGCGATGCAGCTCAACCCCATTGGGAGAGTAGGACCTGATTTGTTACTGCTGCATATTAAGCTGCTAACATGGGATGATGATGAAGGAGAGTCCACTGAAGACTGAGGTGTGCTTTCCAAGCTGCCGGACATTACAGAAGTGTAATGATTCGAGCCTAGTTTTCAGATTCTGGAGTAGACAGTTGATGTAAGGCATGATATTTTATTTAAACTTTGTGGTGGGGTTTTGGCAACCAGAAATGCAAATTAGGACTTTGTCACTCTCTATAGTCAAGATTCTAAAATGGACATGACCATGATGCCTGCTTTTACTTTGATTTTCTTGTTGCTCTGTTTAAGTCCCGAGGACTTAAGAAAGAGCATACAGTTGACTGTGCCAAAGAAAATGATAAATATATCTCCAAATATTAGAATGTAGTTACTACTAAGGCTGCAATGATAATTGCACTTTCCTAGGAAAAAGCAATATTGCATCTATGCAGAACAATGCACTAGAAGAACTAAATGACTATGCAGTAGATACTAAATCATTCAACTTGCTTCATGTATAGAAGAATATAGCCTTGACATATTAGATCAAGTCCTAACTTGATCCATTATCAACCAAGTGGTTAAACTACACAGCCCTTTATATTCTCCAGACTTCAGGTTCTTTGGATAGACAGTGAGATTAATCATGCCTGACATATAGGACTATTGTAAGGATGAAGTAGAATCAGGTATCTTAAAGATCCTTTCTTCTTTTCATCTCTTAAAATTAAGCAGCTTAATTTAGGGGAACCGTAATGATAGTAGTTCACTCAGGCAGAATGGAGATTCAGTGAAATCGGGGTGCTTGGGGCATATTGATTTGCTGCCTTCCTTCCAGCAAGTAGTAATAAGGGCATATGACACATCTGTGTATAAATGGATTTATGCTTTTACTAAGGACTTGAACATTTTCTCCTCTGGTCCTGGAAACAGCCCTGATGTGCAAGTTTGGAAACTCACCTGACAGATGTAGAACTGAGGCTCCAAAATTTTAAATGTCTTGCCCCAAAGCAAGCTATATGAACTCGAAACTGACTTTTAAGACTTTTGACCCAAGTGTCCGCTACACGGTGGCTGCTTCCTTCCCTGGCGCTCTTAGCTCTCCCTGAGGTCACACCCTGTGCATCAAGGGAGGGATGCTAACAAAAGCAGCTGTTTACTTTGCACAGTATGCTGTGCCAGGTGCTGGCAGTTTTGGTTCCCTGAGGTTGTCTTCCAGTGGTTCATGGTGCCTGTAGCACCCTTGTTCTTGTCCTCCAGAGTGCAAACTTTGGAAACTTAGAGGTGAACCCTTTTCCAATATTCGCACTTTTAATGATTTGACTTTTTATTGTGATTATTATTTTAGTTATATTTAGGAAGTGCAAAATGTATCAAGAGAGCCATTGAAAAGCTGATGGGAGGGATTATTCCAGCACAACTTCTTTTATCTTTCCATTAGTGACTTCCATAAAGCTGAAAAGAAGGATTCTGCGCTAAGAGGGATTTACTTGGGATCTTCTCAGAGCAGCCTGTCTATTTCTTTGCTAACACCGAGGACAGACTTTAAAAAAATTGTGTAGCTTCTCGTAACTCTGAGCTCATAAGCCTGAAGAATGGCAGGTTGCTGTCATTTTGGTTGTCACATAAAATATAGTTCCAGTGTTTGGAAAATTTTATTTGGTTTGTGTTTGTTTTACTCTTTGTCTTATATTTAAATGTTTCACTGCTGTTTGCAAATAAAAGCGGTCTTTAACAGAGTCATTTGGTAATGAAAGATTATAATATTTCTTTATCCTTCCTCCAAGACAGGGTAACTGTGCATTATGCATGGCAGTGTGTGGTCATTTTTAATATTTAAATGGCATCTCAGTCAAAGATTAAAATTTATGAAGTTCAGTGAGATTCCCAAGAAAAAAGATGGGGAACCACTTTGACTTTCAAATGCTATGGAACACATTCCAGACTGAGTCTGTAAAGCATTTGAGATCCCTTGGAATACCATAAAACCTACAGAAGAAACCTCCGAACACACACACACACACACACACACGCACCCCTTGTGCATTAACAGACCACGAAGCTAATTTCAAAATATAAGATTGCATTTTGTCTCTAAATACTCAGAATGGAATCTTAAGACTCAGCATATTGACTAAGAAATCAAAAAATGATGGAGAGACACAGTAGCAATCGATTGTCTGTGGAGGGAAATAATGCTCACACCCATGCTAATCTTTACCTTGAAACACCCTCAGAGCATCAACGAGATGTTCTGATTATTCCTCTGCACCTCCCTCAAGGGAAAGCTGTTATTATTTCCATCTTGAAAACTAAAATAATATCTAGTCTTGATCTTCAAGTGTCATTTCTTCTGAGAAGCTTCATTATTTATGTTCTTGTTCCTCTCCAGAATATGCCTGTTACCCCAAATTAAGTCATTTTGTAGTCAGAGGCAGGATGTTTGTTTCTGAATGAATGTTTCTGAAGCATTTTAATTGGATACCGCATGAAATTATAAAATGTTCCCAAATATTGAAAGGTAAAAGGATCAAACACAAAATAAATATAATCAGAAACTCCACTGCTTAGTTGAACTTTCCTGAGTTTGGAGTGGAGAATGGAGAGAAGTAATGGAGAAGAAATTAGCATGGTTCTTTTCTGCCCTCCTTCAAATAAGCCCCAGAGCTGCAGCTCTCACGGAAACCCTACTTGTAGCTAGAGCATGGATAAAGGATTAGTGGGAAGAAAAGGTAAAGAAGGGGGAAAAAAGGAAATGTGATGAGGAATTGATAGAAACACTGAATAGATACTATACACCTATTTTTCAAAAATTTTTAATTTTGTTTTTGCTTGGTACATAGTAATTGTGCATATTTATGGGGTATATGGTGATGTTTTGTTGCATATGTACTAAACTTCAATGTCCTGACATAGGAAGTGTCCAAAGGGCTGCTGTATTCATTGCCAGGGCTGCTGTAGCAAACTGCCACAGGTTGAGAGGCTTAAGTAGAAAAAACTTCTTTTTTCACATTGCTGTACACTAGAATAGAAGCTCAAGATCAAGGTGGTGGACGCGTGGTTTCCCCTGATGTCTTTCTCCATGGCTTGAGGATGGATGTCCGTGTTTTGGTGCACCCTTGCCTGGTCATTCCTCTGAGTGCACACTGTTCTGCCGTCAGTGTGTCTTGGTTTCCTATTATGATCAGCCTAATCAGGTTGGATTAGAACTCATTGGAAAGATTTCATATAATTTAATTGCCTCTTTAAAGGCCCTGTCCTCCACCCTAAGATGTAAACCTTGTGAGGTAGTACTTCAACACATGAATTAATGCAGTCCATAGCAAGTCTTGCGCCTTTGGGCAAGGCACCTGGGAACATGGCCCATACACACACTCACCTTTCTACAGAAATTATCAGCAGACCTTGTTCAACCAGATACACTCAGGTGAGCCGAGCTGCCTTCACTGCTGTATCATAGTAACCCCCAAAGGGGACTTTCGCAAACCCACTTGAGCATTCTCCAAAGCTTTCCTAGAGACTTTCCAAAGTCCCAGAGATGAAGCTCTTTTATCACACGTCTCCAAAGTCCAGTTACAACATAATTCTGATCGTGTGGTTATGGAAGAGAGCAGGTCATTGTCACTTCCATCTTCCTATAAAATGACAAGTGACAGATCCAGCCATTCCTCTTTTCATCATTTGGGAGAAGCAAGTATTGCTCAAAACTCTGGCACTGTCCATGCTTGGTTCTCAATGGTCACACCATAGTCTGTGTCACAAAGAGCATTTGCTCCAGGCTGGCACTCTAGAGTCACAGACTGGAGAGGTGACAGCCTCATCTGCTGCCAGGTGCACAAAGAAAGGTAAATCCTTTGAAGTGCAGTTTCAGCTGGTGCACAAAGTCTTCAAGAAGTTTTTCTCCAAATCATCACCAAACATGAATATACATTTGCTACCACTCCAAAAAAAGTTGACATTCAAGGACCTAATTTTAAACATGTGAATGGGGATTATTTTCACATTATATATGAAATCTGCATTTTAGAATATCATTACTAATTTCCTAGTCTCTTTAAATAACAAGCTTTGTAGTAGTATGACATAACTGAGAGAACTGTGATCACTGTGTGTATATTATATAATTATATCATGATACAAAATCAGTAGAAATTCAGGCATGCATTCCTTCATTCAACAAGCACTTAGCTTCAAACAAGGACATATTTTCCAATAGTAGGGACATACAAATGAATGGCTGACCCAGAGCTAACCGGAGAAGAGAAGGCACAATTTAGATAAAGCAGCAGTTCTCAAACTTGAACATACACCAAAGTCATGCAGAGGGGTCATCCAAGCCCAGCTATCTTGTGGCATATGCTCCTCCACGTTTCTGATTCAGTGAAGCTGGGAATTAACATTACAGCAGGTTGCTGCTCCTGGCTCAGGGAGGACACTTTGAGAACCACTGATCCAAAGCGCCTCATACCAGGGTCCATGGGAGCTTGGGGGAGGTGTTCTTAGTCCCCTTGGGGTGGTGGCAGGTCAGAGAGAGCTTCAGGGGAGTGAATTCTGAAAGACAATCAAGGAACACAAAGACAGAGGGACTGAAACATACTGATCTCAGTTAACTGTAAAGGACAAAACAGGGAGAATGTGTACATTGTTTAAATAACTGCCACTTATTTAGCTAGGACAAAGTTTGAGTTTGAAATGGCTAAGGAGATAAAACTCCTTTAGTTTATGAAGTAATACACCAGGCCCATGAATATGATGGAAGACCTTATTTGATTATGGCCCTGTAAGTGATTATATAACCATTAATCTTCAGACTTGGAGCTCAAGCTGAAGCAAAGAATTGCGGCAGGATTCTAACCACAGTTGTCTTCCCAGGAGGCTTCTGTATTAGTTGTCCAACTTTGAGGAAGAAATAAAATCTCGCTGGAAGTGATGCAATGATTGAAGTGGTTATTGGTTGCTCATTAGCAGAGCTGAGGGGATGTGCTTTGCTCACTGAGTACCTTGATCCACGGTTCCAAATGATTATCTCTTGGAAAACCCTGAGCTTCACTCACTCCTGATGGCCTTCAGTCTCTCAAAAGTGAGGCTTTAGGAGGAGACTGGGAGAGAGGAAGGCAGTGCTAGCATGGGTGGTCATGAAACGTGCTTTATTGCTTTCTCTCCAGGGGAAGATGACGATGAAGATGAATGTGGAGAGGAGAAGTTGCCCTCCTGTTTCGATTATGTGATGCACTTTCTGACTGTCTTCTGGAAGGTCTTGTTTGCCTTCGTCCCACCTACAGAATACTGGAATGGCTGGGCATGCTTCATTGTCTCCATTCTCATGATTGGCCTACTCACAGCTTTCATCGGAGACCTGGCTTCTCACTTCGGCTGCACCATTGGCCTGAAAGACTCCGTGACTGCTGTTGTGTTCGTCGCACTGGGAACCTCCGTGCCAGGTACAGGGTCATTCATGCAGAAATCCTCCAGGAGGGGAGGTTCATTTCCTCTTGACACTTTCTTCCTTTAGTCTTAAGCTCTGCAATGATAAGCCAGGCTTACAAAGGAGGCAAGCCTAGGGCCTTAGCCGTGAGCCTATGTCGCGCATGCCACAGCAGTCTGCTTATTATCATGGAAAGCTCTTGAAGGCCCACCATCCCTGGCCTAGAGGCATAAATAATGGTCACTTCTCAGGGGCATTGTCAAAACATTGCACTTCTCACAATTATAAAACTGGTCAGCATTACCATGTTGACAGGAATACAATCCTACAGTCTCCATGGCCTGCCTGCACGGAGAGAGCAGACCAGTTTGATGAACACATTTTCTGATGTGTTTCCCCTTAGAGTGAGCATTTGCACAAATATAAAGCAAAACACAGAATCATTGTGAAGAATGAAATTTGTCAGGGGCTGGTGAGATAACTCAGCAGATTAAGCACCTGATTAGACAAGCACAGGGACTAAGGTTCGATCCCTGACACCGCATACCACTCCCTCCGCAGTGCACTGAGCTGGCCACCAAGACCAGGTGTGGTGGTGCACACCTGTAATCCCAGCACTGGGGAAGCTGTAAACAGTAGAATTACCAAGTCTAAACTGTGTAGTGAGACCCTGTACCAAGTGCATAAAAAAGTTATCCACTATACGTTTAGTGAGGTTTGGATAATAGTCATGAAACTGCTCATTCTGGTCACTGAAAAACAACATCTATAGGACACCTTATCCACATATTAAGGAGAGTGGCTAGGAAGTCAACATTGACATTGACATTGAGCAGGATAGAAAAATAGTGACCAAAGTGAGCGATCAAGTATATATTTCACGTACATCTTTTTGAGAATTTCTTATCATCATTCTTCCATGCTGCAACTATAGTTAATTATGTTTACTGAGAATTCTGAGTAAGACATGTATCATCTCAAAA